>MU134382.1:65458-164367 GCA_015039355.1 Ramaria rubella | reverse complement strand
GGGCTGTTCAACATTCATTCACTCATCTAGATTGTGGTGAGGTGAGCCCCTATACATTTTCAGAGCTTCTATGGCAACATTTCCAACCAAGAAACATCCACACACAATACCTATTCCAAAAGGAGGCATGCAGCGCTGCCCTGACTGTAGAATGATTGCCACCGTTCATTTTTTACGGTGAGTGGTGACCTTTCTACAGCTTGTCCGATGACGTCTAACCAATTTTGATATAAAAAATTGCATTTTGTTGCCAAGCTATGCTTTTTTTTTGGGGGCCACATACACAAACAACCTCACATCAACAGATTTGTTTCAATAATATTGAAGGCTTGCGCCGTGAAAATTCATCCTCGGGCACTTCACTCTTCACCCATCGTACCACTCCGAGTCAAACGGGTTCTCCAAGCACTTCAACGCAACTAAACAACATACTAGTCTCTACGGATCTATGCAGGACCTTTTCTTTTTGGCTGCCATGGTCATTCTCCCCCGCTCAGTCCACAATTTTTCTGCATAGAGTCGTTTATTCTTGGGCTTCACAGACCGCTGTGCCCAGCGCCGCCCCTGTTGAAGCAGATCCACGAGTGCATCCATCTCACGTACCAGTCGTGCCCCATGTGAGACACGTAGATCTAGAAGAGTGGGTCACGACATGAAAATTTTGGACCTAGACTGAGCCGAGATCGTTACAAGCTGACCTCTCAGACGTTAACTTCAACCATTTGCACCCTCATAATCAACTCAGCCTACACTCTCTACTACACAATAACCCCCCTCATGGCACCTTATATTAACAAACATCGCTCCCTTACAATGCATCATTTCTCTCTTCGACTCCGTGAATGAGCAACAGAGTACGCACAGTGGTATAAAGATGAGCTCTTTGCTCCTTGTCTCGCTATGCAGGCCTGGTCTCCCAACCCTGATCACATCAACTTCAAAACAAGTAAGGTATCACTCTAAGTCCCCAAGGACTCTTTAGCACTATTAGTAATGATTATTATATTTTTCGCAGATGTGCGCTAGTGCAAGTAAACGATTTGTGGCTCAAGGACGGCAACAGTGACTGATGAACATCTCTACAGGGTAAGCAGCAAAGCACCTATCACAGAACTCAAGGGTGCTTTCCTCTGCAGGTCCAGAAGATCTAGAGCCTGATTGCAAAGAGGAGGCACCAGCATTGTTACCGCTGTATAACAACCCAGCTGCAGTGGATGATGTTGGGGATGATAATGAGAGGAAGCGGACTGGACTGGTGGCCTGTGCATGTTGCAAGGGGCTCTCAGGCTCCTCTTGGTGGCCTCGAAACTCTCACCGCAACTCGGAGATCGAAGGGGGGCTTGACGAGGGCATAGGGGCTCTCGTGTGCGATCTCACTGATGGGAGGGTTAGAATATGAGGAACATGACTAATGGTATGGATGGATACCAGGAGTTACACCTCTGGCCAAATACCCAACTGTCGAACAACGGCGTCTCAAACCCTGCTGTCTTGGCTGAGGCGCAAGGCCATGCGCTGCGAAACCGCTCATAGGAGAGGAGGCGGGCATGGTTGCTAAAATGTGTATTTAAGAGATAAACATGGTCAATGAAAAAAGAGACTCACCACCGTGTTTATCACAGGAAGGATAATCTGCAGTCATGGCTGTGGTTTCAAATTTCTCATCAAGAGAAACTGGACAGAAATCAGAGTGGAAAGGCATCAAGCAGGAGAAAGCTTACCACTTAAACCACACTTGTCACAAGATGCATAGGACCCGTGAGTTGTCATCCAAATTGCAACAAACACTGGGACATCGAGTGACAACAAGCCGCTGTCAGTTTACTTTCGGAAATAGATCCAAAAGACAGTGGGTAGCGGTGTCGTCGTTGCACGGCTACTTACACTGGTGTTCGGCTCAGTGCGCTTTGCTATCAGCAGCAACAAAGGTAGAACAAAGACGAAGATGAGGACGTAGCAGTGATGAAGATGATGGCGTAATACGCTGACGTAAGCGTAGACGAGATACAACAGCAAATGTCACGTGATGGACAAAGCTGGCCTTGATGTAGACGTAGCAGTAGACTTAGACTTAGACTTAGACTTAGACGAGTGAATCGAATTGATAGAGGTGAATTGGGGTACACTAAGGTGAAACAGGCCTTATATACATAAGCAGAACAACAAACGATGCGAGTATGCCATACAACGATGTCGTCGACAGCAGACAGGAGAAATGACTAACGGCGAGAGGCAGAAAACCAAAATAGGAAGGTGGTTTGTAAGGAAATGGAAAAATGAGTCAGGTGGTTGAAGAAATGAAGGGAAATATGGCAGCGAATTTGAAATAGAAGCCAGAAATAGAATAGAAGTGAGTCATAGACAATAGACCATGTGGAACAATTGGAAATAGAAGTACAGCCAAGAAGCGAGTGAGTCAGGTGATGAAAATGAGTCATAGCCGTCCAATAGGATTCCAGTTGCTTGTCAAAGTTCTCCGAAGATGAGCAAGTGAGTCATGTGACTTGATGACGACTCAGAAACATGTGAACCAATCACGACACTTGGATAGGAATTTCCTCCAAAGAGGGAACGAAGACGAGCCCTTCTTGACGAAGTCCTTAGGCACATAACCGTAGCAAATCTCTGTTCCTGGTCCGTGCTCTTTGATGTACCAGTTATTCCTGAGGACAATACGATGCCAACCATTCACTGGTTCGAAGTTTGGGTCAAAAACCAATGACGTAGAAGGGAGCATGGAAGGTTTGATCGAATACCCATATGCAATCGTGAATGTGATAAGGAGGATATGAGGGGAATATTCGGTATGGGCCTTCAGGAGATTCGACATATAGGGGATAGTACCGACGATGTGCGATTTGTGGAGGAGGACTGGACAAATGAACATCAAGGGGAGAACGTCGACTAGGAAGTTCAACGCGTGGTCCAACATGTATGTCTGGCTTGGCGGTCATCTGAAACGAATCATGGGACATGGTGGCGGCAATGCTGGATGGCATATTGAAAATAGAATTGATGAAAAATAGAATGAGTGTGGAGATGATGTGTCTGGCAGACTGGAGGTAGCACAGCAGATGATGGTCTGGCGAAAGCTGATGATGATAGGCGCGTGTGCAGTGAGCGTCTTTTGTAGTGTAGTAGGTGCTGTCGAGTATCATGCTTGTCACCGCACCAGCACTCAAACACCTGGTGACGGTGTTCGAGATACTTGCTGACACTGGCTGGACTAATGAAGTATCCTCCAGACATAGGGCTAAATATTATCAGATGTGATCCACTGTGTGATAAAAGGACATAGACACACTATGGATATTCGACCACTGCACCCTCCGCACGGTCGTATAACACGAGGTTGGGAGACCAGGCCTGCATAGCGAGACAAGGAGCAAAGAGCTCATCTTTATACCACTGTGCGTACTCTGTTGCTCATTCACGGAGTCGAAGAGAGAAATGATGCATTGTAAGGGAGCGATGTTTGTTAATATAAGGTGCCATGAGGGGGGTTATTGTGTAGTAGAGAGTGTAGGCTGAGTTGATTATGAGGGTGCAAATGGTTGAAGTTAACGTCTGAGAGGTCAGCTTGTAACGATCTCGGCTCAGTCTAGGTCCAAAATTTTCATGTCGTGACCCACTCTTCTAGATCTACGTGTCTCACATGGGGCACGACTGGTACGTGAGATGGATGCACTCGTGGATCTGCTTCAACAGGGGCGGCGCTGGGCACAGCGGTCTGTGAAGCCCAAGAATAAACGACTCTATGCAGAAAAATTGTGGACTGAGCGGGGGAGAATGACCATGGCAGCCAAAAAGAAAAGGTCCTGCATAGATCCGTAGAGACTAGTATGTTGTTTAGTTGCGTTGAAGTGCTTGGAGAACCGTTTGACTCGGAGTGGTACGATGGGTGAAGAGTGAAGTGCCCGAGGATGAATTTTCACGGCGCAAGCCTTCAATATTATTGAAACAAATCTGTTGATGTGAGGTTGTTTGTGTATGTGGCCCCCCAAAAAAAAGAGCATAGCTTGGCAACAAATGCAATTTTTTATATCAAAATTGGTTAGACGTCATCGGACAAGCTGTAGAAAGGTCACCACTCACCGTAAAAAATGAACGGTGGCAATCATTCTACAGTCAGGGCAGCGCTGCATGCCTCCTTTTGGAATAGGTATTGTGTGGATGTTTCTTGGTTGGAAATGTTGCCATAGAAGCTCTGAAAATGTATAGGGCTCACCTCACCACAATCTAGATGAGTGAATGAATGTTGAACAGCCCAGGTTAACTTCCCGCTGTGGCCCCCAGGGTATAGGATCATCTGTTGTGGGGTGACATCTTGAAACCTCTGAGGTGGAAAAATGGCATAGCGAAAGGCTGGGCTCGGTGCTCTGGCAATTTTCGATAAGAATGAGGGGCATTGAGGGGAGTGAAAGGGCACAAAATGCCCCTCACGTTTGAGCAGCTGGGGGCCAGATGGCAAGGCAAGTTCTTGATGATGCTGGCATACTGGAGGAAGATGAGTCCATTAGTGACAACTCAGAACTGCTCCAGGTCCAAAACATCTTGAATGCGCACTTACCCACGGTCTCACATCCTCTTGTCAAAAATTCTTGATACTCCCCCCCCCCCTGGCGACCCCCTTCACCGGACAACAAATCCATGATGGCCAAAATCAAATGACACAGAAGGGATATGCCCATGCTATCGTGGAGCATCTGGCAGGAGCTATCGTTGAATACCCGCAGACAGGCACCGTAATGGGGGAAGCAATTGCTCACCGCTTCACAATACATTTAAATCAACCATTTTTAAACCCCAAGGATAATGTTCAATATTCGCTTGGTGATGCTCATGGGGGGCATCCCAATGTCACCTGTGACCTCCTGCAAGATATCGAGACCCACGAGGCGGTCCAGTGTTATCAATTGAGAACTTCTTGTAAGTGGGAAAAGCTTACCAGATTCAGATGCTAATGATCAGCAGGCCGATGTCTCAAGTATTGTTCGTTCAACAGAACACGACTCTTGGATAAACCCCCTCCCAGGTCTGAATACCCACACACGTCACATGCCCCTTGTGAGGTATTCTTGAAGACCTTGGCGTTTTTTTGCACTCTTCGAGAGAATGGCTGCCCCCTTTCCAACGGATACTGCGCCCCCCCCCAGAGGTCTGATTTGCATGCGGGACACGACATAGATGCCCCCAAGGATGAGTATTTCGGAGATGAACCCAGTGCCTATACTTTGTATCAAGCCCTGCAAGACGTGCGAGCACCTGAACGTCTCCTGAATAAGTGTGGAGGGCAGCTTACCATGTACTCACCTGAGGTACCATGGATCGTACTGAGCCCTGTCTTGCAGGATTTGAATTCTATTATCCCTATGACCTAGGTCACTGCCCATACGTCCTACTCGTCTGTCGAAACCCACACTCACATACCAATCCTACTCCCACCAAGACTCCCCAGGCGATCCATGATGTCTTCACCTCACTGCTTGAGGCACTCGAATGGAAACTTGCAGATGCTACCCCACGGTGAATTGTGTTGGACTCAGCATTTATGACAGGCTTGCGCAAAGTTCTCGGATGGGTGGATCTTTGTGATCCTACGCTGGGTGACCTACATCCGTCCTTGAGCAATGCAGACCACACGGTGCAGATTATAAATAACCTTTGAAACATCCATTATCCATGTGGGATGGGGCTCGAAGGTACAAGGATCCACTTACTCATATCCATTCCAGCCCAACCTAATAACAATATAGGTGCCTACTGTCTCCTTTCCGAACACAGAAGCCTGCCGCCCGAGAAGCGTTATGTGCACTGTGTTGAGGAACACAGCGTGTCCGGTGAAGGGAAATCTACATCGTTATCTGCATGTTCAAGGCCATGAGTCAGCTGTTATTGCAAACTAGACGACCTTCTATTGACACCTCTTTCAAATGCCTTCACAACTGGCAGGAGTTTGAAATAGAGGCGTGGTTCCCAGAATATCTTCTCTGTAAGTCATTGAGTTTTCAATATCCAATATATATGCATGAACTCACCGGATTACTAGCCATTGTAGTCGTGTGTGCATTCACAACTTTGCAGAGTGCAGAAGCTCACCGTATACTATTCAATCGCATTTTTTCAATTGTGCATGAAGACACCGGCGAGATTGTGAAGTTCCAACACATTCACGGGGTTGGTTTTGACACCTTCATGGCGGATGGACATATAGGACAAGCATTGGGTGAGTAACGATCCCTCTCATAATCCCAAACATACAGATACTGAAGATCTGTTTAGGATTGGGCTTATATTGCGAAGAAATGTGCCGAAATATGGCAGGTTATTGCATTATAGAGTGGAGTAAGGCATTGCATGCACTTACCCCTTATGAGCACCTTGCTCGGTTTTACCATTATTGCTTCACACATTTCATAAGAAATGTGCTTGCATTGAAGGGACAGGTGTCTCTCAAAGTATGCATGGCCATGCTGAGCATTGCCATGGCTGAAGCATTGCCTGATTTCAAAGGCATGCTACAACAGATTCGTCAGGGAGGCAAGAAGGCTATCGGTGAGGCCATTCTACTTACTTATTTCTATCACTGGCTCCTAATCAGTCCCTTTAGATTGGTTGAAAAACAAGGAATCTGCAGGTGGCTTTGCCCTGGCAGCACTCTACCAACCTCTGAGCAAGATCCCAATGGACATCTGGAAGGCCTCCCCTTCAACTTCAAATGGCAATGAGCAGGCTCACCACAGCATAAATTGTGATGGTGTGAGACTTACCATGCTGGCAGATATTATGCGTGGGATGCAGTATGACTCCCGAGTGATGTCAGGCATAAAATTGCTATGCAAGCAAGGTATTCCTTCAAGAGACCAGCCACCAACACACTTTTGGCAGGCTGTGCAAGCTATTTCCCGGGCCAGTATGTCTCTCACGATTTTGTATTCCTATTTCAATTATTAATTTAGAATATTCCCAGGTGCGGTTCAGAAATGCACCATTCAAGCTCACGATGTTGAGCTTCAAACTGCCTATAAGCAGCTTAGTGGATTACAAACCAATGTCCAGACTCAAACTGTATCCCTCAAGCATGCTAAGGAGACAGGCAAAGGAATTGAATGAGCATATAAGAAGTTATGCAAAACTAACAAACAAATGCATACCCTTCAGGCAGGCCTCGGAGACCTCCAAAGTCAAAGCTCAGGCACGGTGCCTATACTAGAGCTTAACCAGTGTTTAGAACAAGACACTGCTGACTCTTCCGTGTTTACAATGAGTCACAATCCCATTCCTAATGAACCAGTCCCTCACTGTGAGCCTGGGCCACCTCAATCACAAGAATCTTATTATCATTATTTCATCTACCACCTGGGCCATCGTACCATCCTTCTACCCAAGATTGTTGGCCTAGCGGGAGCTCGTATTAACTTCGTGTTTGCATTTTGATTCAGATTATATAAGTGGTTTTGTAAGCCGACGGAATGATGCGCGTCGACGTGCAGTAAACCCTACTCACAGTAACTAAACCCAGCCAGCTTTCGAGGACTCCGGGAGGATATTGCTACTCCTCGTCCGGACCGCTGTCGATGAGATTGGGGCACTGGCCGATGTGCTGAATGATAACAATCGACTGGTTACTGTATTTACAATGTAAGTACATGTACTCTGTTAGTATGATTTGGCAAAAGAGTATTATTTCGCCACAAGGCACAAATCATATGATTTCACCTATAAAGTGTGAAGGGTAAGTCACGCGACTTCCATCTCACTGGTTCGAAACCAGTTTTTCGCCTTTCTTGATTCCCTCCTCCTCCACGTCCACCACCACCAACATAACGGTCCCAGTACGTCGCATGATGCACCCTCCTGGCCTAAATTCATTATGGAATGGCAACTAGTAGGATTGCAGGTTCAATCCACGGTCATGGCATAACCGGACGGTAGCAGGATCGAGGATCCCTCGAGATTCGGTTTTAGTGTCTGTACAGTTAGTCATTTCCTAAAACGAACTTCCTCGCTTGTCTGAACCCTTCCTTTACACCATTGACATGGCCCAATTTACCACACCAAGTTCTTACTTTCACGCTCAACTCACCACTGGACAAGCAAACTCGTTCAGAACGTGGGTTGGTACAAAAATATTTTTTTATTTGCAAAAATTACGCACTGTGGTTCTTGTACTCATCTGCTTTTGTAGGCATTTCCTCCTGAGCTCAGCCATGAGATTCATGTGCCCTATCTTTCACTCAAGTGGACTGAGGACTGGATTCAACTGAGCGCATATCAGGTTTTCGTTCAGAATGTAGCCAAAAGTGTTCAACCATCCCAACCGCTGATTGTCAATGCCTCTTTATCACAATGGAAAGGGTACCGAAATTTTGTGTGTCTGGTTAATATTGTCTTTCATGCTTCTTTGCAAACTGATGTACAGTGATTCTTTTTCTCCCTCGCTTTTGTCACATCAACTACAGAATTTCAACTACTTTTCACTAGAAAACACTGACATATGGATCAAACTGGTCACATTTGAGGCATATATTGAATGGTGCCGCACGAACCCCACACCTAGAGCAAAAACCCCCATTACTGGACGGTTTCCCAGTCCTCTTCCCCCCTCAAGCCTGCCCCTCAGTTTTCCCTCAAGTCCCGACAATGCACATACCCGAGATTCATCACTGGACAGCTTAATCATTATTTCATATGATGATGAACAGTCATCTCAAGCTCATCGTAATCACCACCATTCCCCTACAATCTTTGAAATGTCATCCAGTGACAGTTTGGAGGCTTTCGACCGAGAATTCTTTGGGGAACGCAAACCCCAAGGGTTGAAGCAGTCGAAACAATTGAGGCAATCTGGCCATGCTAGTTCGCCCATCATACTCAGCTCCAACCCCCCAGAGCCAGAGTCTCATTGTGACCTGGCATCTTTCGCTTCTGGAAACAAACGCAAGAGGTCCTTTATCATCAGTTCAGACATTGATGATGAGGGAAAGAATGGCTTGGGCCAGAGCTCTGCATCTATTTCAGCTCACTTGTGCAGTGGTCAGCGTGCCCATGTGAGCGAAGGAATCCGACTCACAGGCAAGACCAAGGTGGTGAGAGTGGAGACAATCATGGACATCCCAAAGGTCTGGAGTATCCCCCGTGACAACACCACCTACATGCTTGATCTCTCCGATAACGTGCAGAAACTGCACAAAGCAGATGGTGAAGTGCATACCATCGATTCCTTGATCCGCGCTGAGGTGAGTCAGTTTCAGTGATAGTTTGTTAGAGACTTATCAGAGATTCAGGACCATGAATCTTGGGTGGGGACATCAGGATCCAAAAAAGGGGACATATTTGTTCAAAATGCTTTCGGTCCAAAACCACTCCTGTGCCACAGGGTGTCTCTAGAATGCAATGGCTTGAATACTTGCGAGGTTTTTGACCAGACACTCTTGGAAGGCTGTGCACGCTATGAGCCAGATGAAAGTGAGCGCCAGGCCATATGGGAGGCACAAAAAGCACAGAACCTAGCCGAAGCTGTAGACGTGAATGCCATAGTTGCGCCGTGTGTGCTCTCAGCCTATGCTTAATGTAGACTCGTTCTCCTGCTAATTGCGGGGCTGATGAGGTAGTTTTTATCATCTGGTGAAAGCCTCAAAATGCAAGAAAAGGGGTTGCACAGGGTCTCCTGTGATGCTACGTCGCCGCCAGGTGTGTCTGATTTTATTTTATGTATTAAATACTAGCTTGGTCTGTTAATGCGATACACAACTAGGGCCCCTCTAAAGAAGGTAAACAGCACTTCATTGGCTGCTCCGCATGGAACAATGAAGGGTATGATCATATGTACATCACCATCCCATCTAATGTTGACGAGGATGAGCTCAAAATGGCACTGGAGACGGCATCCCTGCTCAATCCTGTCAGTGTGAACCCTATGTGCTCATTCGTTGTTCACCCCCAGGTCGGAAACCAAAAAAACTGCTGTATGTGATTTCCTTTTTGGTCCCAACCCACTGGGCAGCGACATATGTTAATACACATTATGACTTTGGTATGCAGATTTCACACATGTGCTCGAGGGCAAGATTGAATTGGTGAAGATCAATAAAGAACGCAGCTGCCCCACAAGACTTGCAATCTATGTACCAGTTGATACAAGTGTGTGCAAGGCCATGCTCATATTCCATCATCCTCACAATCACCCTGTCCATCACATGGATAAAGCCACGCCTGAGCAGCAGGTGCTCCTTGAGCAAGTGGTTGGGGCCACTGGGGTGGCTCCTTTGACCCTCAACAAGCTGATTCAAGGTGTGTGGCTCACTCCTCGTTCCATTGCAAGTGACATGTGAGTGTCATTTCAGCTCCCTCGATGTTTACTGCCCTTGGTGGCCAGTCCCTGGGGAGCTGATGCCCAGGATATGTTAATTCATGCTGAGTTAGAGATGCTGTCAAGAACATCCGTGAACGTGAGTATTCAAATGGCATGGGTTGGGATGGTGAGCCCACAGTATCTTCAGGTATATTTGCCCTAACCTTACAAACAGGACTCCAACTTGAAAGCCAGCGTGATGCTGAGCTTCCACTTACACAGCGATACATACACTCCCTGGTTTTCCGTGGGCCAATAAACGCCGCAGTTACTATGCACCCTGATATTGGTAAATATATCCACAAGGTGACCTACCTAGCCATCGACTACACCTTCAAACAGGTCAAGGGTTCAACCAACACCTGGGAGGTGGCTGGTTTCCTAGAAACTCTACAACGCCAGGAGCCTGCTGTGATCCCATAGGTGATCTTCTCGCTAACTCCCATTAGGCCTAATTTTTGCCTCCATTTACTCTAATTGTGCCACTCAGGAGGCATTCTGACTCTTGTGTTGTGAATTCTTCGATGTCGTGAAGGCTGTAACTGGCAATGAACTGAAGATATTAGTTATTCACAAAGAAGGCAACCTCCATGCCATTTTTGTAGATGCTGAAGCTGCGCAGATGCAGGGTCTAGGTGATGTTGCACTCACCATGAACAATCCAGCCGTGAGTGAGCTCAATGTAACTGACCCACTTGACATGGTTCTATATGTGGGCAAAACTTGTGTTCAACATTTTTATTGGTATGAGCTGTTCCTTTATTTACCTGTCATGGCTCTCATTCTGAATATATAGAGGATGTGATGCTATTAGCTCAGAAGTACCATGTGATGAAATAAATTGCCTCAAAGGGTTTGTAGGGCTGAAATCTCATGATGAGATTGCAGGGTGGCATCGACTTTGTGGTGCCAGCCCATATAAAGCTGTCCGAGGTATGAGGGTAATTACTTACTCTTCCGCAACTAATTATCCTCCAGATTGGTATCAGAACAAGATCGGCCACCTGTGGTTCTTACCCAGTGTGAATGCATTCTTATCAAAGATTCCTGAAAACAGCTGGAAGATCACACCTGACTATAGCAACCTTGTTGAAAGTGCCCATGCTGGCTGAAATGCAGCTACCCAAATCAATACCAATGTCCTCACTGCAATTATCACGTATGTGAATATTTTTTTTCATTGGCTGCCGATGACAACTCTTCCTTTTGGATACAGTGCACGGGCCCGTGATAATCAAATTGCAGCTGAGCTTGCAGATGCCAAACAAACAGGAAACTTACCAAACATGCAGAATGCTGTTTTCGAACGTGAACGGCAATCTGTTCAATGTCGTGGCTGGGCACATGCATCCATGGGTGCACACTCTGCTCTTATCAATCATTTTCACACACTTGAGGAGGAGCGTAGTGCTGGGGCTGCTAAGAAAAAGGAGTCTCTTGAAAGGCAAAAGGACATCAATACCAGGCTCTGCGAGCTTCACAGCACTCATTACCAGCGACGTTCGGATGAAGATAATCAAGAAATACAAGACCTTGAGTTTCAGAAACATACAGGTAAATAGAAATGGGATGCCTGGGACCTCCATCAGAAGGTTTTAGCAGAAGAAATGGCTGAGCTTCATAGTGGGGAATTGAAGAACATCCAGCTTAAAGGAGCTTGTGCAGATTCAAGGCCACAGGTAGAAAAAGAAAATGGTATGCACATATTTCAGTCTTGGTCAAAAACTCACTCATAACTTTCCCTAGTTGCACTCGAAAATGGTATACAAAATGGCTTGGAAACAGATAATGGATTGCCAGCAGACATTGATACGGCTGACAATATGGTAGTTAATTCTTCCCTGCAGTTCCACAATTGCTCCAATCTGCCAGTGCAAGCAAGCATATTAGCCCCTCAGATTGGTTTGCCTCCACCTGTTCCATCCACCTCAGTGACAGCACTTGATGACTTGGCTGCATTTGAAGAAGCCAATCATGATAAACTAGCGGTGTTTTTTGATGATCCATCGGTGCAGAAGCTCATGGACCAGTCAATGTCCGTTTAGTAGTGTTAGTGGTCATGATGTGCATACAACTTAGTAAAATTATATCTAGGTACTTAGTCACTACAAATTTTGCCGAATCATACTTTTTGTCACCACATCATCCTTTTGTCAAAATCTACACATAATACTTATATACTGTACTTGGCGTGGCAAACCATACTTTTTGCAAAAATCATACTCACAGGTTGGATGATGTTCAATCTCACATAATACTTAACATGTCAATCCTGCCCGGGCAGATGGGAAAACTATGGCAAAAACCTAGATTTCAGGATACCTACCAAATGGCAAACTTCAACAACTGTTTTATCAAATATGTAAGCCTGATGAGGAACTTAGCGCTGCGACGGGATTACAAATCTGCCTCCAAAGGAGACTTGGCACTGATAACGAAAAGTAAATCCCAGTGGAAACACGCAACACTGGGAGTACTAGTAGCTACTATACATCTATAAGTACTACAATAAAAAGGGGAAGTTTCACAATCAAGCAAAATGATGATAATATAATAAAATGAGCAAGAATTTTCTCGGCTTCGTGTTTGGCGTCTATTCTCCAGGCTCCGAGTCGCACCATATCTCAACAGGCACTAGTCTCAAGCTCAGTACTGCCTTTCTTCAGGGGAAGAATATCTGTGAATTTGAGTGATTTGATGGCTTCCGTGAGTAGAGATGTATACTCACCTGGTGGTGTTGAAGGTGCAATGCTTGTAGATTATAGGGAGTTGATCATAGTGGCCCCGGGCTACGTCCCTACTACATCCGAATTCACCAACATACAGGTGGAAGCTGAGGAACAGCGTCGAGAACTCTGTTCTGTTGAAGAGTAGATTCTCTAAAAGGGCAACAGACCAAACTACAAGTCTACCGAACTAGCGGGACTCTCATGCATCTGCATCTTTGAGCCCATACGTAAACTTCCACAGGAGGTGCTAGTGGATATCTTCGCTCACTCGATTCCAACAATTTCTTGGGAGACGTATAGACAGTGCCTGTCGCACTTCCATTCAAAATATGACGCCAGCAAAGCACATTGGACAATCCAATGTATTTGCCGCTGGTGGTCTGAAGTCCTGGCTACAATGCCCAAACTCTGGACAACGATCCCAATTGGGTACTGGCTTGATTCTTTATACAAAACCGCGCAGATCACTATACATCAAGGCATATTTCGAGGAGGACCATCGTTCTCCGTGGGGGTGTAATATTGAATTTCCAAATTTAAAGTATTTCTCTGCTATTGACTCTTATTCGAGTCATTCGTCTCCCGAAACCATTCAAGCTTCTAACCTCTTTGAACTCAACATCGGGCGGAATCACTTGAATGCATTTATCAGTGCATTGCCCGCATTGTGTCGCCTAACTGTCACAATGGGGATGGTCTATCGACCCCCTACCGCTCATATTTTGACATACTCTATGTATGTCTAGGCATACAGTTTCTGGAATGGATTGATCGGAGAAGACCAGCCTGGGAGAAACATGGACATGTACTCTCTTCCCTACAAATTTTTTTAACACACCTCAAGGTGCTCAAAATGGAAGACGTGCCATCGCTAATATGTCTTTTCAATGCACCATTATTGGAATCTATGACTTTTGTTTCCCTTTTGCCAGTGCAATCCACCGGACGCCTGGAAGATGTTATGGAGCGCAGAGTGGCCAGAATTACGTAAATTCACCCTGGACTGCAATGTGTTCGACGAGAATGCTGAACTTGGTAACTTACTTTCCCACTTTCCTTCTCTCACCACCCTCTGTTTGGCATCTTGCACCCTTTGTCCTCACTTTTTTCGCTCAACTCCTTGGAGTGGTACACTCCATATACTTGGCACCACATATTATGCCTCCAACATACTCAGATTCGTCTGCTCACGTGGCCAACCAGAGTCAATTGCACCAACGTCACATTCTGGGCAGTCAAAAGAGGTTTTTATCGAAAAAGGATGTCTGAATGTAGTTGACGACTCCTCAGCCGAGGAACAGCCATTAGCATTCACCCGTCTTAAAGAAACTTACAGTGATATTGTCATCATTACTGATATGTTCAAGATGGATATTGCCATTCATTGTGACATGACCGATCACTGCTGTTCATCCAGGTTTCATGCAGTCAAGGATGAGCAACTTGAACTGAGTTCCTGCAGCAAGAAGCGCACTGGGTTGTTGCACCGAGAATAATGTGCGGTGTATGTGAACACTTCGTGGTGGGTGTCCTCAACCAGCAATCCCAGCCACTTGTGTAATGAAGAATCATGAAGGCCCATAGGTATGTGGGGTTGCATGCACGTTGATTAATATGTGTGACCCAAATAATTCTGAAAGCAAGTTCATAGAGATACTTCTCCCTGCGTACAATGCCCTTGACATCGCATTATAATGCGTCCTTTCAAAATCATTGTGGAATAATGTTTGTTTGTGAAATGTGTTCCTGTTTAAGCTTGGGAAAATGGGAAACCGGTGTGTAGTCTGAAGGATGAGAATCATTCGCAAATGAACCTAATAAGATGAGAGAAAAAAGAGTGACAGTCAACCAATGCATTACTTAGATGGTAACCAAATCCACAAACCAACATTCCACATGGCGAAACTGCAGAGTACATGTTTGTTATGCGCCACCATTTGAAAAGATGAAATCGGTGGTGCAATGGATGGCAGGCGTAGTCAGATCACGAGGGAATATCACCCTGCTTTGTCAGTCCCACAACAGCACTTTTCTTTTCTCTTTTTCAAGATGCCTATTACAGTGTGGTATCATGTAAGCAAAAGCAGGATAAATGAGGGAGCACTCAGTAAACTTGAAAGACATGTAAGACAACGATCACAAGTCTCCTTACATAAAAGAGAAGTACTGCGTGACGCATCTCCGAGGCAACTATGATGGCACTGTAGATACTATTTCTGACCACTCTAGATCTGGTCGGTGAGTTGTTGTTGTGTATATGCTACTGTTATTCAAATGGATGCTGGAGTTGGAAATGAGTAGCTCCACCATTCCATCGCACACAGGGAGATGGGATCGAGCTGGAATGGTGATACACGTACTAGGGAAAAATTGGTTGTCACAAACAATAACTTGAGGTCCAGGGTGATAAAAATATTTGTATGCTGTTATAAGACGTACGGAAAGAGAGAACAGGGGTATATGTGGAAAACGAGACAATACCCATGTTCCCATCACATGAATATTATGTAATAAGAACTGAGCTCATAGGTGCGCACATTCGTATGATGATCAGTTTGCACCGACCAGACAAACCCAAATTTGAAAGAGTTGGTCCTGAAACCAGCACCAGCATCGAAAACAGGGGCGTCGGCCGGTCTAAACCCAGCTCCACTGTACCGTTTGACAGCCGCTCCTCCTCAGGAGTCTGCCGTAATACGTTTGCATCACCTCATTCTCGAAAAGCAGCTGCGTTCTGACTTGTTTCAACCACGAACACTGCTAGCACTCATTTGCAGCCTGAACATCCTCTGAATCCTCACTCTCCATGTAGTCTTGGTATTTCAAGCTCACGTGTGCGGCCTTTGGAGACTTGGATTACTGGATATAACGGCGACTTGTAAGCCTGCTGCTTAAGCCTGCCACGTCAGCCGAACTTGAAGTGGCAATTACCGCAATCTTGGACATATTATACTGATGTGCGTGAAGCACATGAACGTGACTGTAACAGGAATATCTGTGTTTCAAGCTAACGAATGCACCTGGCACTGCACACTATGCCAGGGTCAAGGTGGAGAAACTCTCCACTCGCAGCCTCCTGCGACTTTATAACCTCAGGTCGGGTACAACACCCACCACACACACTCACACCCTATCGTGCAACTATTCACCACTTTAAACTCATACATCCAATCCACAAACACCTTGTCCACCATCTCATGTATCGCACGCAATGGACCACTGTGTTTTCCAGTATTACTCTGGCGTTGACACTCCTATCTGCTGGAGCTAGTATATCCACCACGGAAGCAGGCACGTATCCCGCTCACTCACTGGCGCCGCGTTGTAACTCACATAATCCCCAAACGCAAACCTCAAACTCAAACCACGTATCACCCACCGTGCCACTTCAGTGCCAGGGACCTGCCAGACCCGCACCGCCACACTCGACATAGGACGACACAACATCACAGTCACTACCAAGTCTTGTCCGAGTCCAGCCTCTGAGGACACTTTGGTGCCGCTCTCCCCCTTACTGTGGCCTGAGAAACGTCAATCCACTGTGACAAATGTCTGTGGCAAGCCTTGTTAGTGCACAACTCTCCACATCATGCTCCACATCCCAAATGTATGATCACTTACTACCTTACCCCATAATTGTAATTGTAATCGCGACCATATTGTACTCCGAGGCACTCCCAAATCAATCGCCTTCACAGGACCTGGCTGTGGCCTGAGAAACGTCAATCCACTGTGACAAATGTCTGTGGCAAGCCTTGTTAGTGCACAACTCTCCACATCATGCTCCACATCCCAAATGTATGATCACTTACTACCTTACCCCATAATTGTAATTGTAATCGCGACCATATTGTACTCCGAGGCACTCCCAAATCAATCGCCTTCACAGGACCTGGCTTCAACACCGGCGTACCTAACTGCACAGATCTAATCGACGCAATGGATGCCCTCAGCGGTGCATGTTTGTGTATTAGTGATTTGGAACCGAACCGTGGCGGAGTGTTCATACGCATCCTCCCCATCCCCATGATATGTGCACTTGCAGTCGGAACATTTATTGCTGAAGATGAACTCACGTTGTTCACACTGGGCGCATGCGAGGTGGTATTCTCCAGCTCGGGTGGGGGCGTCGTAGAGGAATGTTTCTCATCAATGGTGCGTCATAGAATGTGACATTTCGGTTTGTGTAATTTAAAATAATGCTGCAGGTCTCGAGTAGGGATCCCTCATCACTCAGATTGCGAGTAGTTGCTTACACCCTGGTGGGTTTAACCATGGTAGTTGTCAGTGGGTGGATGAATCGTACTTGGTTGCGTGAGTATTGGTATTGCTCATTGTAGTGTGGCTAATGGATTCATGATTTGTAGAGCCAATATGCCTTTACCTGGGACCTAAGTGGGAGCGGTGCCACACTTGCCTATCTAAATGATATGATGAACTGTCAATATTTTGTGCTGCTTGCGCAGTTTAGTCGGAAATAGAATGTGTGATTTACATGACCGTCGGTGGCTAGCGAATGGGGACTCGGATTCAACGGATTTTTATGCCTCCAACATACATTGGTCATATCGTACGATCTCACCTCGCGGATTCAACGGCAAGGAAACCGATCTGCTGTGCCCAAGCCGCGACTTGGACGGCTTGACTCAGCTGCTACACAACACCAAAGACAGTCACAGGAGCGGTGGGTGCAGCCTCACTGGCAAGCAGAATATGTGGCCTAAGGTTAGTTATTCTCCTGACGCAATGGGAAGAAGTGTCCTCACGATCGATGATTTTGGATGACGATGCCTAGCTTCAAGGCTCACAATTCGCACTGTTAGTGCGGCTCAATGTTCTGGGGATTTGTGAGGTCATGTCTTGACTTAAATTCTTTAAAATGAACTGAAACCAAGTAAGCCACCATGCACACTTTAGGACCTAGGTCAAGAAAGGCAACTTACAGGTGAATTTTAGTGTTGCGTCGTAGATACAAGTGAGCAGGTGTTGACGGCTGGTAGGTCCCCAGAGCCGTTATGCTGTTCTGGAAAATCTAGCTCAGATGTGCATCATATGACACAGAGAGTTGCTGGACTTGAAGGTCATCAAATAGTCACCACGCTTGGTCAAAATCACGTTGCTCGTTGAACAGCATAAAAAATATGAATGTAGCAATATTGCTAGCTTCAGGCATCTTTGGAACATTGGTGACCCATGCTATAGGATCGTCAATGGTTGCAAAAATAGTGAACACAGCCTGATGTAGCTCCGAACTCTCTCAGGCCATTTTCCCCTTGAAGAAGGTATGAAGAGGCAGCCCTGCAAGAAAAAGCTGCGTTACAGCCCGCAGGAACGCAGGATACCACTGTCTGCCTACATCTTTGGCTAGCATATTGACCACAGTCGACAGTTGCCCTTTAAGTGTCAAAGAATGCCACAAAAATGCAGGCATGTGAGCATTTTCTGCTCCTCGACCGCGACATGCATAACTTCATGTTGGTTTATTTGTCACTTGGTCCAATACCCTGGCAGATTCCACGGCATTATGAATATCCATATCACCTGGCATTGCGTGAGAATGTTCCACAATGGCTCTTGCATACGCCAAAAGCTTGTCCTCACACAACTTTGTTTCCTTCCTGCTTCGTAGCCATCGGACAAACCCATCACATGATCCAATGTCCTGCCATATGGAGAGCGCTTCCATCTGTGAAATGTCTGGACTATCAACAAAAGTGTGAAGGCGAGACTTTGCCGTAGACGCTGCCTTGAGTGCCAGTACATTTGGAGTCACCAGCCCCAGCGAGAATGCATGGGGGA
This sequence comes from Ramaria rubella, assembly GCA_015039355.1. Lineage (NCBI taxonomy): Eukaryota > Fungi > Basidiomycota > Agaricomycetes > Gomphales > Gomphaceae > Ramaria > Ramaria rubella. The sequence goes on along the minus strand of MU134382.1, from coordinate 145,485 downwards.
TGCAACTGAGTTCCTCTCTGACATTTACGTGAGGGAACACCGAAAGCATATGCTTGCGCGTGATGGTTGCATCTACGGTGTATACAAATGAAAAGACCAGCCAATCTTGGAGTGATGTGTTTTTCAAATTTTGAAGACAAACAGCAGCTTGTTCAGCAGTCCTTAAGGTGGCCACAATGGATTTTCGAAGCCTGAACCCTGTAAGCACTCGGTAAGTTTCTTTTCACTCTACAATAAAACATTCAAACCCACTCACTTCTGGGTGGTAATTTTGAAGCCGCCGGCAGGTTCTACACCTGCAAGCTCGAAACATTGTGTATGGCTGTGCATTCAAGCCAACAGCTGTGTACAATGTTTCTGACTTGAATCACAGATGAAAATATAAATTCTACAGTAAGCCATGAATTTTGACCAAAAATATTAATTAAAACGCACCTTTTTTCAAATTTTTGGGCCACCTGCAGGCTAACCCTACCTTCGAAGGTGATATTTACAACTGTTTGACCTTTGGGGGAGTCCAGACGGGCACTACTCCACCGTTCACGCTGCCTTGGATCAGAAAGACAAACACAAGTGCTAGAACAAGACCTTAAGTTCAGTTTTCAATTCTTCATATGCCACATCTTGAAACAGTCCATACGCACTTGGGGAATAACCCTCACAACTGTGAATACCTCTAATGATTTGAAGAATAGCACAGATAACTTAAATCATACCATAAGTACCTTTTCCTGCTCTAAATCCTAACAAAAACTCACTAGATTTCTAGATATTGTGCCACCTGTGGGTCAGACTCACTTATAAGATGAGATTAGTGATTCTGGATGCCAGGGCGAGACAATTGCAGCACAGGGGCCATGAGCAAATAACTCACTCACAAGTTGAGAGGTCATGTCCATCATTGCAATCATTGCAGGCGGTATGTGAGATGAGTTTGTGAATGTGATTTTTTGAGAAGTTGTGGTTTCTCTCAACCTTAAACCTCCACCATGCACACTGTATGAAGACTTTGCACTCCAGACCAGTGTTTTCAGGGCGGATATGAAGTGTCGAAAACACTCCAGATGTTAAAGGCCGGATTGGATGTAGGGGTCGGATTTGGTCGGAACTCTCCTTGACCAAAATCGGTAGTCGCAATATTTGGAAAGGCGTGGAATATTGGATGACTCGGAAGTCGGAGATCCGAAGACTGATCTACACAGGCATTGGCTTCAACTTATGGGTTATGCCCTCTTGGATTTCTAGTGCCCTGGTATTTTGGATTGAAGACCCGAAAGAGTTATTGGGTTTCCGATTGGTTGGGTCTATTCGGAAGGTCAGTGCCAAGGATACGTTGAGACTTATTGGAGATGAGCGGGGGTTTTGGTATTCAGAATGGAATAGTCAATGCGGGATGGGATAGGGGTAACGATAAATCAATATCGAGTAAGGGTTAGCTTTACTGGAAAGCGAGTGTAATCAAGGAGGGTTTTTGGAATGTTGGATGAGGTTGAGTCAGAATAATTGGAGGAAATGGAATAATTGGAGAAATCGGAATAATCAGAGGAATCGGAATAATCGGGTAATCGCAATAAACGGAATACCGAACAAGGTTTGAAGGTCTTATTGCAGGTGGAAGTTTTTGGAGTGATGAAGTGTAATAAAGGTCTAGTGATATAGCATGGGCAATATCAGGTATACAGGGTATTGCGAGTTATTGAAATAACAAGATGAGGTAATGAGATATATATAAAGGATATAGGAGATATGAGAAAGATATACAAGCAAAAGAAGCTTGATCAAGAGAAAACATATGTAAGAACATGCGGGATTCTGAAATCGGAAACGGAAGATAAGGGTGCATGATACGGAGTTCCGAAGTTGGAGCGAATACGGAAGTCAAGGTATGACGTACAGGGATAATATAGAAATAGAATCATGACTAAGAATAAATGGGGGCATGTCAGAATTAAGCGGAGAAGGGCTTATCGGGATACAAAATGTCGGAATGACACGAGTCGGATCTGGGATCTGACACCAGACCAGTGTCAAGACACTGGTCCAGAGTACTGGCAAGTCCTTGCACCCCTTTGGGCCATGCACTAATCCACATTAGTAACAATGTCACCCCCAGTCCATTTTTGCACTGGTCGGCAGTGTGAAAAATGTTGTAAAGGAGTGCATTAAGAGTGATGCACTGGTCTTCAGTTCAAAAATATGTTGCAAAGGAGTCCATTGTGAGTAACTTCGCAGTATTATTTACACTGATCATGAGCACAAGAATGAGTCGATTTGGGGTACGGTTCATAGAATCGGTCGGAACGGAATGCGAATGAGGGAGGATGGTGGTTAGCTCAACAGCTAGTAGACACATAGAACATGAATTGGAAGAGTGTGTAGGAGAGAGCGTAGTTCGAATAACAACAGAACGAATTTTCTGGTAAGCGATGCAGAACACAGTTGGTCAGAGAACATTGAGTTGCTTGAGTAGGATGCAAGCGAGTGAGCATCAGACCAAGATAGATGATCATGAGTACAGATTTGTTTGCATGGCTCATGTTGGATGGAGAGTGTGGTGACGCCATTGTGACTTTGCAGGGGGTGGTTGAGATCCAAGAGCGTTGAGTGTGTTTTGGGACACCGAAAATCAAAGCCTCGCTTCATGGGAGGAAACTGATGCTCTACACCACCACCGCCATTAGTACCATACATGACTTACCCAAACGCTCAGACGAACACTGGTCAATTGGAATGCTGTCCCCACATCCAATCCAAGGATCCTGCAGGACAATTATCTGTGTCATTCTGCACCATCAGGAAAAATACCTCAGTAGAAGATGGGAGCGTTAAAGTGGAATAAGGAATGGTACTGCAGGGACTTACTAGTCAGTGTTGGCAATGGGATTCCTGTGCAACTCCATGATCTACAATAATTGTCAGGGATAGCTCCGTATCTAGAGACAGTGGCTCATGTCGATCCCCTTCAGCCCCTTCACACGAATCTTGACTTCCTACACTGGATAGTGTGGCTCTTCTTTGTGGTCAGCTGTCATCTCATGACGGTTCATCACTGTACCCAATATTGCCCATGTCATGCCTGAACCATAGTGTAAGCACCAGCACTCAATGCTCACAATATGACACCACCTAGTAACAGGGTGCACCCTCCAAATCCATCATACTCATACAGGCAATGATAGGGGTAGTGATACACAGGAAATTAGTCTGGGTTTGGGAATGCTGAAAATTCCTTGTGAACACCTTGAAAACATAAAGTTCTCAGATGTGTTTTCTGTGGCTGAGAAGCCAACCAAAACTTAAACTTCTTGATGTGTTTTCAACTTTGGAAAACACGGTTTCAAAAATATAATGTATTTTAGACATTGCACACCTGAATAAACATAATGTTTCCACCAATCACAAACAGGTGAGAAACACAATGTTGCAATGGATTCACCAATGATACTAAACTTATTGTTACAGCCATGTTCTCTGAGCCAGAAAACTCTTCTGAAAACTTTTTATTCACAACAGTCCAAAATGAGGCTTAAACCATATGTATACTTTATGTTTTCTGAGATCACAAATGTGTGTGACATCTTATGTTTTAAATCTAGAACATATAATCATTCAGGTATTTCTGAACATGGCATACATTGTGTTTACCTCATATTTTCCAATCAAGTAAATTATTTAGATTGCTTTATGTTTCCAAATCTAATATTTTTATTCCTTTTAGTCCTTTATGTTCCTGGGCCTCCAAAAACATTATGTTATCACAACTGCCAATTTCTTTATGTCTGTGAACTTTGTAATTGATCTGCAAAATGATCTGGTGTGTGCATTATGTTTCCCGAGAAGCTCATGGTTTACACTATGTTTTTGGAGACCCCCTTGACTTACATTATATTTTCCAATCTACCTCATGGTTTCACTAACATTAGGTTTGCTAATGTGTTTTCTAACAATTATTGAAATTAATTAATTAATGCTCCTTTGTCAGATCCTGAGACCTCAGACACTCCCAGAACTCTATCAGCTCTACTATGAAGGCTGTCGACTCCACCCTGACAGCTCTGCCATGAGAGCTGTCAATGCATGGCAGAGCTGTTAACTCCATCACCTCCACCTTGCACTCCCAGAACTCCCCTGTGCTATCAGCTCCACCACTTCAGCTCTTGGATTGCTGACAGCTCTGCCATGAGAGCTGTCAACTCCATCACCTCCAGCTTGAGCTTGTGGAGATGGTCACAGGTTTTGATCACCCTGGGATACTTTCAGTCTTTCACTGCACCAATAACGTCAAGTCCTTTGCACACCATAGTGACTCTAAATGCATACAGTCTTTGAGATTTTTTCTCGAAAGTATTCCCTGTCAGATATTACATGTGCATGTACATTTCGATTCCTACTCACTACAGCCACATCAGACCCTGCTTTTATAACAGACCATAAGCAACCATTGAGACGGCCTCTGCCCTTGTCCACCTCTTCTCCTACACCAGACTCATGCCAATCAAGCACTGCGGCCCCCATTGCTCCAGTGCCCACCACCAACTTCTCTGCAGACATGCCGCTGCCACCACCGCATGCAAGCAGGCTCAGCACACATGGGCCACTACATCATTCCACCAGCACCAAAAGCACTGTCGCCATCCTTGTATGACACTGCAACAACCAATGCAAAGTGGCACTCACCAGAGCTCGTGCAAGATGACATCCTCATGCTTGTCTTCATCAAGACATTGGGCTGGAGCACCTCCGATTACTGCTCCCCACTGCTGCATACAACCTCAACTTGTGGGCAGGCAGCCGTCTTCAGGACTGGGTGCCCAATGCGCAGGCAACCCAGAGCACTGTGCCCATCAATGGTTGCTGTTTGATAGTGGAGCCTGGTGGTGGGACACTGAGTCATGATGCATGTGGCCAGGCATCCTCCCGATGCTGCTTACAGAGATCTGCACAATGCTAAACATTTGCTTTTCTGGGTGACTGCCCAATCCAGTGCCTGCAATGCCATTGACGTTCCAACCACTAACACAGGATGACATCCTCAAGTCTGTCTCGTGCAAAGAAAAACCAGGGGATTCCCCTTTTCATCCACTCAGCCTGAAGCTGCCCCCACTCACCCTGCCACCCTGATATGCATTTCCCCTAAGAGATCCGTAAAAGCATTCCAGATTCATGTCTGGACAAGAATGGTGATCGGTCCTTTGGCCTGACAAATCTCACACACCATACTCTGCTGTCCTCGTGTTCCCTCAATCTGCCCTTCGAGCATTCACGGTGGCACCCAAGACTGTCCCTGGACCCAATGCCATTCTTCCAGCTGATGATGATGGCAGGATGGAGGGCATTGAGCCCACAATGCAGCCCAAGGATGTACTGCTCAGTATATGTGTGATGCCGGTGTTCTGAGCTCCAATGTGATACCTGGTATCATCTAAACACAGTTTCAAGCTTGTACAAGAGTGTGCTGTGAACCCAATTCCTGGACAGTCTGGCACTGGTGACGCTGTCCACGTGCTCACTATACAGTGCATACATTGTCTTGATGATAGTGAACTCGTCTCATGTGGGGAAACATCCACTTCATTTACTATTTGACTGAACTTGTACTTGCCCCACACACCCTTTCTTCTCCCTCACTGCTCCAGGATCTTAGAGAGAATATCCTCTGGCAAAAAGAAATGCACATGCTGCCTCTTGCCCCAGGCAGATCCTTCGTGAACCACATAGCTCTCCACAGCTATGTATGTCACTCCTTTTTTTCCCGTCTTCATCCTCTGACATGCAGCACTCTCCAGCCTGTCATTTCCTGGGGATCAAAACAGTCGATGCAGAACAGTTGGGACCATCTTTGTTCTCGGCAAAGGCGACAATGGCCCCACCCAGGATCACAACAAAATATGATCCTCAGCAGCTGCTGCATGTGTGGGTCAAACTCAACACGTGACTGCATGATTATTGGAAACGATTCTGTATGTCTGGTTTTGCTCCTCTGTGAGACTCCTATGGTTACTCACGGTTTTATGTGTCTTTGCAGCATTAATGACTAAATGTGGTTTGCCATGGGTCACCCTGGCATTATCTGGGAGAAATATCAAGGGATTGGTGACCATCCCAACCAAAGCATGTTTGCATTGGCCAGCATTTATTCTCATATTGAATCAACGCCATTGAGTTTCACACCTACAGCCTCCTCCCCCAGTAAAATTCGGCTGTAACCTGGAAATCACATTCAGTGAGAACAAAAATGGAACATATTAAAATCTACAAACCACAGACTTTGATTTTCTGGGCTTTGCTTCCCGGTGCAACATGTTTCTTGATGACTGCTTTCATTATGAAGCACAATTCGCCTCTATGCGAATATTAACATGCAATCGATGCTTCACCTGTTTGACTGACATGCCTTTCCAGTTCTTGTGAGCTTGTCAGTCAGATTGTGTGGTTGACCATTGACTGGGAGCACTTGTGCCATGGTGACGCCCTCAGGCATGCTGAGCGCATAGGAGTCATTGCGTGTGTTGAGCGCATCCAGGCTGTGGAGCCAAGGGAGAATTGGAGCTTTGACCAAGTTTGTATCGACCTATTCAAACAGTCTTGCAACGTGTGCCACAGTGGAAGATACAACTCTCAAACTTGAAGCGCTTCCAACTCTGATATGTGACCACCAAACCTGATGTTATAACCCAAATCATCCAAGATCTGCAGTGTTATGCTAGGTTCATCTTCACCAAATGATTCCAGAAATTTCAGTGATATATATCCAACAGCCTTGACCAATCCCTTCTCAAGCAGGACATCACTGTAAGAGAAATGAACAATCACATCAGTTCACCCTGGCAATCTAAACAAAACAAAACAGAAAGACCAAACTTTCCGTTACACACCCCGGTCCTGGAATATCCAATGAAAAAAAAAACCATTGATACGACGTCCAGAGGCACTGCGCAGTTCAATGCTAACCTTTCCATTCCAGAGAAGGGTAGCATCGGTCCCTTGTGACAAATCGGTCAGACTTTGAGTGTAGTACTTTAGAGTATGATGGCCAAGAAGAGCATTCAAGTTACGGAAGGATATACTTGTCCTCGGAAGCTGACAGCCCCCAGTCGGTCTTGAGAATTCCCTGGAATATCGACACGCTGGCACTGGGGGCATGAGCAGATTTTTAGTGTAAAAAATGTGATAAAAATGCTTTTTCCTTACAGATTATTCATTCACTGTTCTGGTTCCCAAAAATGCCGCTTTTTTATCAAGTTTTCGGACCTGAAAATCTGATACATATTTCACAATTATAGGCATGGGAAATGGATGTAAAATGTGAGAAATAATGAATTTACTTATTGATTTCATGCCACAAAAATGTAAGGACAATCTTGGTTTTCATTGACATTTTCAACAGAAAAGAACCAAAATTTGTCCAAGATTTCATAGTAGAAAAAAGGTGAGAAAATTAGTAAAATATATGAGATTTTCATGAGATTTTTCAAAACTATTAGCCAATGAATAATCCAACATTTTTCTTTAGTTTTTTGCTAGGAAAAACCTGATGGATAAATGTTTATCCCTTGGATAATCATTCACCCATAGGCAATATATAACAAGTTTTCTGAACCGAAAAGGTCATGAAAAAGTCAATGGATAAGAGTTTATCCCTTGGATAATCATTCACCCAAAGGCAATATATAACAAGTTTTCTGAACCGAAAAGGTCATTAAAAAGTTAATGGATAAGAGTTTATCCCTTGGATAATCATTCTTCCATATGGGGTAAATGTTCTGCCTATGGCAGAATGATTATCCAAGGGATAAACTCTTATCCATTGACTTTTTCATGACCTTTTCGGTTCAGAAAACTTGTTATATATTGCCTATGGGTGAATGATTATCCAAGGGATAAACATTTATCCATCAGGTTTTTCCTAGCAAAAAACTAAAGAAAAATGTTGGATTATTCATTGGCTAATAGTTTTGAAAAATCTCATGAAAATCTCATATATTTTACTAATTTTCTCACCTTTTTTCTACTATGAAATCTTGGATAAATTTTGGTTCTTTTCTGTTGAAAATGTCAATGAAAACCAAGATTGTCCTTACATTTTTGTGGCATGAAATCAACAAGTAAATTCATTATTTCTCACATTTTACATCCATTTCCCATGCCTATAATTGTGAAATATGTATCAGATTTTCAGGTCTGAAAACTTGATAAAAAAGCAGCATTTTTGGGAGATTTTTCAACCGGAACAGTGAATGAATAATCTGCAAGGAAAAAGCATTTTTATCACATTTTTTACACTAAAAATCTGCTCATGCCCCCAGTGTGGAGATAAGAAACACGAGAGCAGATAAGAGGGTGGTGATTGCTGTAAGTCTTAAGGCTGGTGCAAGGCGACACTTGTGGGAAGGGAGACTTCATTGATGTTGACCTCCCAACGAAACATGTATGTACTCACATCATCACCTTATGAAATCTGTCACTGAAACTGTCATGTCACATCTGCAAGCAACATGTGGTCCTGCATCACTGCTAGCGGCAGGGTTTATGTGGTGCATGCACAGGCACAGTACTCTTATGCCCATTGCACAACGATGACGGCAATATAAGTGTAATGTTTGCATGTGGAGAATGCCACAGATGTATGATATGATGGGAGAAGCATAAGCAGGAAATCAAGATAAAATGAATCTCCACGTCAATCTCATATCCAAGCATCAGGAAACTATGGAGTCCTGGAATGACCAGCTTCTTTCGAGCTCTTACTGGCATTCAGAATGCTCAAACCCAGTTCCCACCCCTGTGACAGACCCCAGACAGCTCGGTTGAATATTCCTGAGCCTCACACAAGCAGAACTTGAAAGCTCACACGCTCAACACACATGTTAGGCTCAAGCCTCGCTTCATCTCCAGGGGATCTAGGGGGATTAGGTTATTGGGATGTTTGGGGATGGTCAAATCATTTCCTTGCGAGATTTTTGTATATTACCATGCTAGGTATGTATAGTAATGTAACTGCCAACTAAGAATTATAAAAAATGCTCCAGAAAAAATATATCAGAGCATTCATTGGAGATGAGAGTCTCCAGGCTTGTTTGAGGTCAAACTGTTGTTCCTAGAACATTAAAAAAATTCTGATTATAATATATGTTACAAGGGTATCTTATGTCAATTCTCAGCAATTTTACCTGCTATGAAATACTTTGTAGATGTCAGGACATATTTTTCAAACAGGGAGTATGGTCACGTGACTGCATACACAGATGGTTCATAAACCAATGAGAGATGTTTGTTCTGGATGATTTCAAGTGTTAATTTAAGGAAATTAGAATACTGGATCATGTATCATATCTTTACATTCATAGAAACCTCACTTGTGCTATTCTCCAAATGGGTCCAGTGCCAGCTTGAGGCATCCTGTAAGGGAATTATAATTCCCTTAATATATATAACATATATATTAGTATATACAAGTATATAAAGAAGTACTATAGAAGCATAGACTATGTCTATGCTGTAGTTGGTACATATGTGTCCACAACTGTAGTATTTATAGCATGGGAAGAGCCTTAGGTCCTTCACCACTTGATTGTAAACTATCACAGGCTGCTTAATAAGAACTGTTTGGAATGGTTCTACAAGCTTGTGTGATAATCACAGTCTAAGTTTAAAACCCTTACACATCCAGCACCTAGTGTAGTGAAGAGGTGATAGTACTACTATGTGTTCATAGATATTCAGCATATGCTTTAGGTGCAGAAAACACTCAGATATCTTCATAGAAGATGTACCTAGAACTGTAGGGTGTTACATGAATGTTTGCGGCTGCAGTGTGGTCATCCATTTGGTAGAGCAACTTGCAGTCCCACATATCATGAGCCATATTATATTTCAAGCAGATGCTTGTGGTCAATTCTGAGTAGGGGAACCACTTACCATATATGTGGCTCACCAGCTTGTGCTTTCACATTTTGGTGAATTACTACTAATTTTTATCTATTTATAGTATTTTCTCTGGGCCTGTGGGAGGCCCAGATAGGTGCAGGATGTGGGTGCAGCCCCAGGCTTTCAACTCTGGCTGTTTGTTGACATTCGCAAGTCACATGACTTGCACACTTTAATTTGCAAGGTTCACTTCTTGGTAAGCAAATTTTTGGTGATCAGCTATATCTGAACAAGACCTAAGCAGTTATTATTTTATTCACCTGATTTTCCTAACTGTTATGATGTAAGGGAATTATAATTCCCTTAATATATATATATATATATATATATATCTCATTAATAGTAGTATATACAAGTATATAATAAGTATCATAGAAGCATAGGCTATGTCTATGCTATAGTTGTGTTAGGGCTGTCCACGAGTCTACCCACGGATCACCCGGACTCAGATCTGTGGGTATTTTCATTTTCAAACCCTATACTCGGATCCGCATGGTTATTGCATCCAGGTGATCCGAACCCATGAGTTTCGGACTACTCATGGGTTGATCCGTGGGTATATATTATTTGTTTTCAGCAGACATAGCCAGCTATGTATTAACCCTAATTTTTACAATTTATTTCGTGTTTTTATCTAATTTATTGGGGCCTCTACAGGCCCCAATAAATTAGATAAAAATATGAAATAAATTTTCGAAATTAAGGTCAATATGTAGCTACCTACGCCCACTGAAATCGTAAGCCACGGATCCCAAATACCTGTGGGTTTTAGGCAGAATCCCATAATCCATACCCAGATCTGTGTGGGTATTGCCCATTGGGTACCCAATACCCATGGGTACCTGTGGGTTGATTCAGACTCATGGACAGCCTTAAGTTGTGTACATATGTGTCCACAACTGTAATAGTTGTAGTGTGGGAATAACCTTAGGTTAGACACCACTTACTTTGTAACCATCACACACTGCTTTATAGAACTGTTTGGAACAGTTCTTCTGAGCTCGTGTGATAACCACAATTAAGTGTAAAAACCCTTACATATGAACTAGATTTCTTCTTGTTGGAATATCAGAAATATTGGATGTTGGGATTTCACTGGGGGCACAGAGGAATTTTATGTTTGAAAAATGCCAGAACAATGATTTCTCCTTACAGCATTTTGCTCACATTCTTGACCACAATAAAGCCTAAAAAAGATATGATTTATGGCAAGAAAAATATGGTGGATATCTATCCTACTATCTTGATTTCCATTTTTGAAAATCCCTAGTAAATTAGAGTTTTTCACATTAAAAATCTGGTCAAAAATTAACATTTATTTCAGATTATCTTGTAAAAATATGGTCACTAAACTTTGGTTTTTTTTTGATTTTGTTGTTGGGAAAGGTGTGAAAGATCCAACACTTTGATCTTATTTCTGGATAAAAAAAAGCAGTTTTGGAAGTGATATCTTGGTTTTTTTTGGGTCTAAAAAACACAAATTTCCTCATCTTTTATCATAAATATTTCTGTCTTTTTCCTTATCTTTTTCCCTGATAAAATACAAATGACATACTGCTTTATAGGGTAGAAAATGTCTGAAAAAGCTTGGTTTATCTAAATTTTTTTGTAAGAAAAACGGGAAAATAAAATGCAAACTTTTTGATCCATTTCTCCCGTGAGCCGCGAAGTAACCCGTGCAGCAAGCCGCAAAGCAGCCCGCGCAGCAAGCCACGAAGCAGCCCACGCAGCAACCCACCAAGCAGCCCACGCAGCAACCCACCAAGCACTGCCAAGCAGGCCACGCTTACAGCGGCGGGCTCGAATACCCCCATAATGTCAAAATGTGTGTGTTATGGCAGCTTTAGTCTAGGGTATTACATGCTGCACTGGCCTGCAGGCCACCTTTACATGTTGCCCTTGATCTCCACGTGCTTTGGACCTTGGTATCGTGGGCCGCTAATTAATCATCTTATCACCAACTACAACTGACAACTTTGCCTCACACGCTCCATCTCCATGACACCGAGTCTAGGTCCGACATGCTGGGTATCGCTGTGCGCAAACACCAGCTTGCTCATGTCATGCCTACTCCCAGTGCATCAGCCATGTCCAGTACACCTCCCACACCACTGCAAACCGCTCTAGATCCAGGCTAAACCAGCAAGCAAACAATGATCTCACACCCGCTCATCTCATCCAAGGTGCGTGATGAGCACACATTTCTGGCTGACATTCTATTTGCAGTGCCGCTCCTGGTGGCGTAAAAGCTTGTGAGACCATAGATGGTACCTGCACCCGCAGCTGCAGCGTTGCAGAACGAGTGAAGGCGCCACCACCACCACCACTATCACTACTAACCACAGCGGAGCAGGTGCACCAGGAGGATCATCCTACTAGAACACACATCCTGATGGCTGTAGCAGGGACGCATGGGTGCGTGGAGGCAGGAGTGGCAATGTTGAGGCATGTCCTAATTGCACCCCAATGGCGGCAGCGGTGACTGCACAAGCATCTGGAGCAAGGGTGGCAGTAGGAACAAGTGGTCATATAAGCCATAACTATGGCACCCGTTCCTCACTGTTTCCTATCCTCCAGCAGTCCGGGTTGGTTGTGGTGGCAGGGGTATGGGCAGAGGCAGTTAGGTGCAGGCAAGGGGAAGCAGGGCACTGGCAGGGATGCCGTGTGCTGGGTGCTGTGTGGCTGGGCAGTTAAGTGTTGATGCGGTTGCATGCCAAGCAGTGACGCCAACCTAAATCTTCCTCCACGGTGTCGTTGAAGTCACCTACACCGACGACCCTGACAGGGTTGGGCTTGCAGATGTAGGCATAATTCTCAGTGTCTGTGGGCAGGGCCGAGGTACGGAGGCTGCTGTGGCAGCAAGTAGGCATAAAGGCATTGCGAGGCACGGTGGTGGTGGTGGTGGTAGGTGTACTACTACCTTGGAGTATGAAGGTGTGTCGCTAGATAGGTGGTGCAGAGGAGAGAGAGCAGATAGGGAGATTGTCAAACAGATGCATCGGGTTGGCTTTCACAGAGGATGTATTGTTCATTTCTGTTTGTACTGACCACTCCCAATTTATATAGACAACGGCACGTCAGGCTCAGTAGTTCGTGTTTCCCCTATGGAATCCATCATTGCTTGTTTATATTGGTCCAGGACTACAGTGCTCAAGAACACGATAAAAAGATGCAATTGCTCGAACCGCCACAAAGGTGATATCATATTTACGCTCTTCGAAATAACAACTTAATATTTACAGATCTAGACGGCGCCACTCACAAACTCGGAGAAGACCAACAAAGTAATACTTTATATCTCTCAACATCGTTTCTGACAATTATTCGCCCAGGCAGATCTCTGGCCTTCCTTTTCTTTTCTTTTACCATCCTGTCTCGTCATCACGTTCCACCTGTCATTCGCCTCAAAACTCACACCTGGACGCGCTTCAAAATCACGTAGACCTCAAAGAAGAATTCAACGTTAGACGCACATATTGTTTGGCCAAACGTCCTGGCTTCCACAACACATCCGTGCCAACGATCGTCAACTAGGGTTGGCAGTGAGTCTTATTAATATTGATTCTTCGACTACAGGACTCTCCAGGAGTGACAGACACCGTGAACTTGTTCCTAGGCTTCATTTCCCCACTTGTGAGTGCTCCCGCTATTGTGATTTCTTAACTTGAATTGCGCTGTCTGTGCAGTACAATACCAAAGTTCCCTTGAGCGTATGTATGTCGCTACACACCGTGAAGACGTGGCGGGCACGCTGCACCTTCAAGTTCCTCGCAATCCCTATCTCATATCCTATGTACGACCTATCACAGCCTGTTTTGTGGGTTATCCAGTTTCCTTGTTGACCCCTGACGAGCATGCACCTTCTATTGCACACAAGACTCACTGTATCATTATGGGTGCCATATTTTTCAATGAGGACACATACGTGTAGCAATATTATGACCCACAACTACGTGGTAAGCAGAATGCCTGAAGCACTGAAGCTTTGCGTGTTGCTTGCTCCCTCGTATTGCACAAGCAGGTGCATGCTCATATTCATCTCCAATTTAGAGGAACTCTTTAATGTTTGTCTCTCTACTAGTAGGCTTTACTTTCACTCCTCGATTTGATGCCATGTTAAAACAATGGACTAATAGACTGGGGCTGGCGGTGGTGGTTGAGCTTGACAACAGAGAACATAAGGGTGAGCAATATTGAGTGCTGAGAAAGCACCTGAGTGACTGGTGCATGTTGCTTGTCTCCTGCTTTTGGAGAAGCACTGGTATCAGCCTTTGTCAAGTCCTATCTGTATTGTAAGTAAGGGACCACTGACGCACGAGAACTGTGGCATATGCGGTTCCCAAAATCTTTGAGTGTGTGAGCGTGCTGTACTCGGAGTGAAGACCTATACTTCACTACAGTCTCTGATGATAGTTTGAGCTCAGCATGCCAGATATATAGCATCCGCACTCTCTAAATCTTGAAGCTTGAAGACATGACAGCATGGGAAATTCGTATTCGTGATCAACAGGACTTGAAGGGTGTGCTGTCTGTAACGAAGGTGGGCTAGGCTAACTGGACAACAGAGAGACGTGAGAGGAACATGTCCAGTCACAGTCATAAGCTGCCACGGTGGATTCTAACTATGGCAAAATAGGTAAGATGACCCATACGTGTACTTACTCAGTTCTGCAGCACCTGTATATATACAAGGCTCGCAGCACCGGCCACCTTAGACTATGAATTTATCTTATGTCCAAGAAGTAACATAGACAAAAGTAAAAATTTTGCAATTCTAGTAGTTTCAATTTTGTGAAACATAAATTGCTGAGGATTTTGCAATAATGTGTCTAATAGATCAAGGTTAGTGAGAAAGAGGTGAAGGAGATTGAGAGTGAATTAAATATCATCATCAGACCAATCATTTGCTCATGCATTGTTTACAACCATTCCGATCCATATGGCCAATACTTTTGCTGTTATCTCATCACTGATGGATACCTCATATTCATCATTATCTTCAGGATTGTCAGGAAATGGGATGATCGATAAAGCATCGATCAAATAAATGGCCTGGGAGGCTGCAACATGCTTGGCAGCCCCCTGTTTGTGTGCATGGGAAAAACTCACGCAGAGCTTGCAAAATGTACACAGGATGTCAAAAATGCCTTGAACAGTCCACGTGCCACATTTCTCACGCACTCTGGCCAAAATGCCCACACCAGCTGGGACTCACTCCTGAGCAAACAGCCTGAGAGGCTGCAACACGCTGGGCAGCCCTCAGGTTGTGTACATGAGAAAAGCTCATGCAGAGCATGGAAAATGTGCACAGGATGTCAAAAATGAGTCCACAATCCATGTGCTGCATTTCTCACACACTCTGGCCACAATGCCAACACCAGCTGGGACTCACTCCTGAGTAAGCCACCTGGCAGGCTGAAAGACGCTGGGACGCTTGGCAGCCCCCTGTTTCTTTATGTGAGGAAAAGTCATGCAGAGAATGCAAAATGTGCACAGAAGGTCACAAACAAGTCACACAGTCCACATGCTGCATTTCTCACACACTGTGACCAAAATGCCAACACCAGCTGGGACACACTCCTGGGCAAGCATCCTGGGAGGCTGCAACACACTTGGCAGCCCCCTGTTTGTGTACCTGGGAGAAACTCACGCAGAGCACACAAAATGTGCACAGGAAGTCGAAAATGACTTGAACAGTCCACTCGCTGCATTTCTTGCATGCTGTAGCCAAAATGCCAACCCCAGCTAGGACTCACTCCTGAAGAAGCAGCCTGGCATGCCACCATAGAAACACCACTTTTCTCACGAGTGAGCAGGGAACAGGTGTCACCATCTGGAATTCTCAAGTGCTTTTTGGAAAAAAACTAGCCACACCTGCTGGAACACACATGTCTGTTTCTTCCCCAGCAGGTGTGGGAAACACATCCCGGTGGCACATGTGTCCCATTGTCATTCAAAAATGGATGCCACCATCGAAACACCACTTTTCCCACGACCTGAGCAGGGAACAGGTGTCACCATCTGGAGTTCTCAAGTGCTTTTTGGGAAAAACTAGCCACACCTGCTGGAACACACTTGTCCATGTAGTGTTTCGAGGGTGGCATCCATTTTTGAATGACAATGGGAGACATGTGCCACCGGGACGTGTTTCCCATGCCTGCTGGACAAGAAACAGAAAAGTGTGTTCCAGCAGGTGTGGCTAGTTTTTGCCAAAAAGCACTTGAGAATTCCAGGTGGTGACACCTGTTCCCTGCTCAGTCGTGAGAAAGGCGGTGTTTCAATGGTGGCATCCATTTTTGAATGACAATGGAACACATGTGCCACCGGGACGTGTTTCCCACGCCTGCTGGACAAAAAACGGAAAAGCGTGTTCCAGCAGGTGTGGCTAGTTTTTTCCGGAACACACTTGAAAATTCCAGATGGTGACAGGTGTTCCCTGCTCAGTTGTGAGAAAAATGTGTCCCACTGTCGTTCAAAAATGGATGCCACCATCAAAGCACAAATTTTCTCATCACTGAGCAGGGAACAGGTGTCACCACCTGGAATTCTCCAGTGCTTTTTGGCACAAACCAGCCACACCTGCTGGAGCACACTTTTCCGTTTCTTGTCCAGCAGGCATGGGAAACACGTCCCGGTGGCACATGTGTTCCATTGTCATTCAAAAATGGATGCCACCATCAAAACACCACTTTTCTCACCACTGAGCAGGGAACAGGTGTCATTATCTGGAATTCTCAAGTGCTTTTTGGCAACAACTAGCCACACCTGCTGGACCACACTTGTCCATTTCTTGTCCACCAGGTGTGGGAACCACATCCCCGTGGCACATGTCTCCCATCGTTGTTCAAAACTGGATGCCACCATGTGAACAACTTTCTTCTCACGACCTGAGCAGGGAACAGGTGTTGTAGGTTTCTGGTTTTGTCCCCAAAGTGTGGCAAACATGTCGTAAAGTGTGCATAGGCTGTTTCTGAGCTCCCATGCCCATTTTGCATGCTCTGGATGAGTTTTCAACATGTACGGAAAATGCAGTGCCCAAGCGTGTTGCAGCCTGTTAGGCTGCTTGCTCTCAGGCAAGTCCCATTTGGGTTCGTGGTTTTGTCCAAAAAGTGTGGGAAATGTGTCGTAAAGTGTGCGTAGGTCGTTTTTGAGCTCCCATGCCCATTTTGCGAGCTCTGGATCAGTTTTTAACACATACGCAAAAATGCAGCCCCCAAGTGTGTTACAGCCTGTGAGGCTGCTTGCTTGCAAGCAAGTCCCATGTGTGTTTCTGGTTTTGTCCACAAAGTGTGGGAAACACATTGTAAAGTGTGCATAGGCCATTTTTTGAGCTCTCATGCCCATTTTGCATGCTCTGGATGAGTTTTTAACACATACCAAAAAATGCAGAGCCCAAGCGTGTTGCAGCCTGTGAGGCTCCTTACTCACAAGCAACTCCCAGGTGGTTTTGTGGTTTTGTCCACAATTTGTGGGAAACCCATCGCAAAGAGCATGTGAGCCATTTTTGATCCCACATGCCCATTTCATGTGCTCTGGATGAGTTTTGGACACGTACAGAACAATGGAGCCCCCAAGCACATTGCAGCCTGTGAGGCTGCTTGCCCACAAGCAACTCCTAGCTGGTTTTGTGGAATTTGGACCCGGGGCCTTTACCTGAAGAACTGGTGAATGCAGCATGGCAGATCATCAAAGTGAAAGCCAATTGGTATTCAGGAGGATGAACCCATTGTAATGGCACTAAGGCTAATCATTTACATATTCCAAAAAATTGTGCAGACTCAAGGGCCGTGCTTTGGCCCAACTTCTTCTTTCTAACTATATGCTAGCTATTCTGGACTACAACAGCAATTCATCCTGAACCGTTTGCATACTCGTGTGCTCCACACCGTGCAACACACATCTCTCTGCACCCCACGTCACTCTGCGGTCCACAGCACCCCCAGCCCTGGCCACAATACTCCTCCGCGCTATGCGCCATATCCCTCTGCATTCCGCCCCATGCCACTACCCATGACGCTCATCCCCACATTGCCAACACCAAGCCCTGAGACTGGTGGAAGCAGTATTGATGCTGGCTATGGCTGCAGTGGGTGGGAAGGGAGGGCGGAAGGACTGTTGCATTGCGAGGGGCAGGGGGCTGTCAGGCGGATAGGACTTTGCGGGTATTTGGGCAGGGGCAAGGCAAATGCAGAGAGGATGGGACCAAAGGCCAGGTGTGATGCTGTCAGGGACAGAGTCCCCAGGCCAGCGGCAGGGCAAGGCATGGATGCATAATGGATCTGTCATTGCAGAGTTTACTGACTCATTTGTCGGGGTCGCACAAGGACAATACCACAGCCGAACCATGGCAGGGGCTGAGAGAGGAAGGGAGTGGTGGGCTGGAGGGTGAAGGAAGTCGGAGAGGGCACATGGCGTGGATGTCGTCCATCCTCCACTCTTTGACAAAGCTGGTACGTCAGTCCAGTGCATTTCCAGGCTGAACGCAGTGTAGACAGCGTGATCGCCTTGCATGGTTTCAATGTATCGAGGTGACAGTTGGATCATGAGAGAGGTCAGCCTTCGTTCGTATGGGTGATTAACAAATGGGACTTACAGACTGGAGTCCAAAGCCAGAACCAATCTATGTCATTAACAAGACAAACGGCGGACTTGCAAGAGTATAAGGACCTGTTGGAAATAAAGCCGTGAGTTCAAGATCATAGAATCAATTCCAGAGCGATGCTTACTACGAATGTACAGTGGCCTCTTGACTGCCTTTGAATTTCGGCTCCCCATGCGATACCTTGACAGTCGTGATGGCTAATGGATGCAAGAGACTGAGGAGAGTGGAATGGCTAAAAATGCAGAGTGGTTCAGGTTAATTTAAGGTAGGTGCTTGCCTGGAATATCACGTACCTTGGGGCTCATGGGCAGACGCAAATAAAGACTCATTGAGATGACAACGGCCACAAAGGTCATGGGGAAGCTGAGACAGGCACATAACGTTGTTAGCAATGGTATGGCATTGATACCAACTGCAGATGGCATACCTTACTCATGGCTTTCCCAGATATGACAAAAGGCACCACGTTGTGGGGGTAACGAACACCTGAAGCATGATCTATGAGAGAACGGTAAGCGACATCCTAACAGGAACACGAACTCCAAGCATACCTCCCAAGACAGTTGATTCAACTTCCTCAAGAGCTAATGTCTCCATCCTTGACCATGACTGCATATGAAGTACATGGCATATCCTGATTCTGGTGCAGAGGTCAGTACGATGTCAAAGAAAGGAAGATGTACCATGACATTATAGGACACAACTGGGGATCGATCAGAAAATGAGAATGATGGCTCTGTTCGCCATATCATATGCACGTCCTGAAAGAATGATTGACAGTTCCATCAGACGAGGTCGAGCAAGGACATAGGGATAAAGTGAGAGTGGTGATAGAGTCTCAATGATGACAACTGAGTAAATGATGATAGAGGAAGGGGGAATGAAGATGGGAGCGTGGTCAACGATAGGTAAACTTCAGAATGAACCGCAACCAATCGGCCTACCATAGTGTGTGTGGCACTGTGGCACGCGTGTGGTGGGCGGTAGAGTGGCATTGGGGGCAAGAGGTCGTGTGGGGGCACTACTGTTGTGCATGCATGCGTGGTCAACAGAGAGGGAGGCGGCGTGGCCCGTGGCGTTACTGCATGTGGCGGCATCAACGTGCCCCAGTGTCAACATGAGCGACTCGCTTACGGGACTCTGCGTGGCTTGCTTCGTGGGTCACGGGAAAAAGGGGCCAAAAATGTTGCCTTTTTGGACAACCTTTTTTAATCTGGAAAATTGAATGAACAACAAGGATTTTGAATACCTTTTCCGGATCAAAAAGTGAGAGTATATGTAACCTTTTGCTGGCATTTTTGCCTGCCCATATGTGATCAAAAGGCATAATTTTAAAGAATGAATAAGTCCTAAAAATTGGACAAAAACTATATTCTATTCTTTGAAAAAAAAAAACTAAATATGTTGAGAAAAAGGCAATATTTCCTGTGGAAAAGAACAATTTTTTATGATAAATATGAATACTTTTATTGCTGAAAAAGGTGGTGAATATATTGGATTTTACTTGAATTTTTGGAGTACAAAATTAGAAAAAATGATGCATTTTGTCAAATTTTGGGATGGTGAAACTCTAGGAATATTCTGTAAGGAGAAAATATTTTTTGGACATTTTTCAGACAAAAAATATCTCTTTGCCCCCAGTGTTTGAAGTTCGGAATCGGAAACGTACAGATGTCGACTTCAACTTATAGGTTGTGCCCTCTTGGATCCTTTGTGTCCTGGTATTTTGGAGAATCGGAATATCAGAGAAGTTGGGGAAGTCAGTTAGATCCCATATCTGACTTCCATTATTCCGACATTTTCCACATTCTAACAAGCCCTTTTTCCGTTTATTTCCAATATGCCCCCATTTATCATTCTTAGTCACGATTCCATCTCGATCTTATCCCCATACATTTTATCTCGATTTCCGTGTTCACTCCGACTCCAGAATGCCGTATCATGCACCCTTATCTCTTTGTTTCCGATTTCCAGAATTCCACATATGCCCTTAAATATGCTTTTCTTCATTCAAGCTTCTTCAGCTTGTATATCTCATCATAACTTGTTATATCTCAATTATACTTGATATATCTTGTCAACTCCATATCACTGCATCTTTTATTGTACTTCATCACACCAAGTTCTATCTGTAATAAAGTCTTATCCTATCAACCTTATTTGGTATTCTTAATTCTTCTGACTCCCACATCTCCGACATTCCAAAAATCCATTCTTTTATTATATTTGCTTTTCGGTAAAGCTAAAATCCTTACTCAATATTCTTTATCGTTACCCCTACCCCTTTTCCGCATTGGTTATTCTGATTCCCAAATATCCGACATCTTCCGCTCAACTTCACTAAGTCTGAACTGACTATTTGTCACTGATCCCATCTGAATAGACCTGACCATTGGGATTATGATAGTTCCATCTGGTCTTCGGTCTGAAATACCAGGGCACCTGCTTCCGCATTTGCTTGCCTTTGCAAAGTGGACAATGAGGAGATCTTTCAGTCATGTGTAATTCCAAAAGGAAAATCTGCTTCCATCCTTGACACTTTCCCAAATCCCAATCCAATAGCCAATCTTGATGGTGTTCCATTGGAATATTACAAGTTTTCCAATGTCTTCAGCAAGAAGAAAGTGGAAATCCTCGCTGATCACTGACCATATGATCTCAATATTGACTTGATAGAGGGAGAGAGTCCCCCCTTGGGAACCATTTTTGCCCTATCTCCAGTTGAGCTAGAAACACTCTGAAAGTTCATTGATGAAGCCCTAGCCATAGGATTCATCCACCCTTCACTTTCTCCACACAGTGCTCTCATATTGTTCTCGAAGAAATTAGCCAGACTCTGACTTTGCATTGATTTCTGTGGTCTCAACAAGATTACAAAAAAGGACCAATATCTGCTTTCCTGACTTTCTGACCTGCTGGAAAGCCCTGGAAAAGTGTGGATTTACAGCAAGATTGATCTCTGAAATGCTTCCCATCTAGTCAGCAATAGAGAGGGCGAGGAGTGGAAAACCACCTTCAGGCCCCGATACTGTTCCTTTGAATGGTGTGTTATGCCCTTCAGTCTCACTAATGCACCAGCCATTTTTCAGTGATTCATGAACAATATATTCAGCAACATGCTCCACGTTTCCATCCTCATCTATTTGGACGACATCCTAGGCTATTCCAACAATCTAGAAAAACACCAAGAACATGTCCGCAAAGTTCTCTGATGTCTCCAAAAAAACCGACTTTATGCAAGATCTGACAAATGTGATTTCCACAAGACCACAGTAGAATATAAGACATCCAATCCTTCCTAGGTTTCGTGAACTTTTACCAACACTTGATTCATAATTACTCCGACATCACAATTCCACTGACCCGACTCACCCGTAAATCTGTAACTTGGAATTTTTCCAATGAGTGTTGGAAAGCCTTTGAAACACTTAAAAAAGTCTTCACCACAGCTCCAATCCTTACACACTGGATTTGCAATTGCCAACTCATTGTGGAAACCGACACTTCCGACTGTGCCCTTGCAGCGATCCTCTGCATCATTTCTCTGGAAGATGGCAAAATTCACCCTGTAGCTTTTCATTCTAGGACCTTCACTGCCTCGGAATTAAACTATGACATTCACAACAAGGAATTACTTACCATTTGTGAAGCTTTCAAGATTTGGTGGCATTACCTCGAAGGATCCAGTTCCACCATTGACATTGTAACTGACCACAAAAACCTTGAATACTTCACCATGACCAAGCCTTTAACCCAATGACAAGTCCGATGGTCAGAATACCTATGTCAGTTTAATCTTGTTATCCGATTCCAACCTGAAAAACTCAGAACAAAACCTGACTCTTTAACTAGACAATGGGACGTCTATCCTAAAAAGGGGAGTAGCGACTATGCCAGCATTAATCTGCACAATTTCTGCCCAGTCTTCACTAACAAACAGCTGTCATTGTTCCTCCAAGCCACATCCCTTAATGTCACAATTCTCCATGCAGTTACCATTATGGATTTTGAGAAACTTCATGAAGAAATCTGACAATCCATTTCCTCTGATCCTGCAATCTCCAATTATCCCCCAAATCCTCCGACACCCCGATGGTCAGTTGACCCTCAAGGACTTCTCCAACTCAACAACTGAATCTACATCCCCAACGTTAACAACCTCTGACTCTGTGTTCTACAATATCTGTATGATCATCAAATCTCCAGACATTTCCGACAAAACAAGACACTCAGCAATATCCAACATGAATATACATGGCCAAAACTCAGCGACTTCATGATTTCCTGTGTCAAATCTTGTACAACATGTATGTGATCAAAATCCCAACAACACCGGCCTTATGGACTCCTTAAGCATTTACAGGTTCTGCCAAGACCATGGAATTCCATATCTTTGGACTTCATTGAGCTGCTTCCATTTTCATTGGGTTTTGACAGCACCCTTGTTATCATTGACGGATTCAAAAAACAAGCCATATTCATCCTGACAGTCATGACAATCACTTCTCCAATGCTCACTCAACTCTTCGTTTTCCACATGTTCTCTAAACACAGTGTCCTGACCCACATCAACACTAATCAAGGTTCGTAATTCATGTCCTCATTTTTTAACACACTCAGAAAGGTGCTAGACATGAATCTCCACTTCACTTCCAGTTACCACCCTGAAGGCGATGGACAGACTGAATGAACGAATCAGACTCTTGAGCAATATCTCCACATTGATTGTGATTATCAACACAACAATTGGGCTGAACTTCTTCCGATAACAGAATTCACCTATAACAATGCTCAGAATCCAACAACAGGAGTTTATCTGTTCTTTGCCAACAAAGGTTACAATCCTGACATTTCCCTACATCCCGAACATGATCTCATTTCATCATGTGCAAAAGAGTTCACAATTGACTAGACGAACTCCACCAGGAACTCCAAAAGAGAATTTCTGATGTGCAATCCCAATATGAGGAACCCACAAACAAGAAGCATTCTCTGGCTTCGGACTTCAAAGTGGGCAACAAAGTCTTTGTTAAAGCCGAATTTTTCCACACAATCCGACCCTCCAAGAAGCTTGCCAAAAAATACCTTGGACCTTTTGAAATCATTGCACCCGCAGGTACCATTAATTGAGCCTTCATTCTCCATTTACCCGACAGTATGTGTGCTGTTCATCCATCCTTCCATGTTTCCATGCTAGAACCCACAACTCTGAATGAAATTCCAAACCGAATACAGCCTCTGCCTCCGCCAGTCATTATTGAAGGTGAACCCAAATATGAAATTGACAAAATTCTGGACACCTAGACAACTGCTGACATTGCAAGTTACAGTACTTGGTGTGCTGGATGGGCTATCAAGGTACTGATGAAGAAACTTTGTGGATTCCCACTACTGAATTAGGCAACGCTTTGGAAATCGTGAAGACTTTCATAAAGCATATCCTGATAAACCCGGTCTGATCCCGCCTTAACTTTTCCTTTCCATTTTTCCTGATTTTCCCTATGTTTTTGTGTTCATGTCTCTAATTACATTTTCCATCTGTTTCAAGAAATCCCACATCACTTTTCCACTTATTTCTGATTCAATCTTCTGATTCCAATTCCCATATTTCATCCTGTTCCATTTCCTCCATCCTCACTTCCAAATCCCGCTCCTGATGCTGAACCATCTGTTGCACCCATCCCGTCAAAATCTGCGTCTCCTCAGTGTGTTCCTGCATAGAACTTGCATGATGATCCACAGATTTCCACAACTCATGGATTTCCTTCAATAGCAATTCCGCTGTTCCTTTGTCACCCACATCCACACCTTTTGCAACTTCTTCCGCAAATCCTGATTCTCCCAGTCGACAGCACACCCTCCCATTCTTTGCACATTCATTGCATGTCCCATTCATTCCATCTGCTATCGGCAAACAGAACATATTCTGCACCTGACATCCCGCTCAGTAATATTTGTCGTGCCCAATCTGATTCAATGCAGATTCGTTCACTTTCCGACGAGACTAATGGTTCTATCCACTGCATCACTTTTCCTTCTCCAAATTTTATCCTTCATTTCCTTTTTGGCCTTTCTCTCATCTTTTTTGGCCTTTTTCTGCTCCAACTTTCTCTGCTCTAATTTCTTTGCTGCTTCCTTTTGCAACTCTGAAATCTTGCAAATCTGGGCCTCCAGATCATTTTCCAATCACAACTTGTCTTCA
Source organism: Ramaria rubella (assembly GCA_015039355.1). NCBI lineage: Eukaryota > Fungi > Basidiomycota > Agaricomycetes > Gomphales > Gomphaceae > Ramaria > Ramaria rubella. Next base: position 120,754 of record MU134382.1, on the reverse strand, counting down.
GAAATAAGGTCTTCAAGTGAGATAATCAGCAGCATCGACATTGAGCTTAGAGGGGAGTAGGAATAAGAGGATCAGAAGTCTGGCAAGTTGAACCTCATCCGTCACTCTTATATATCACATTAGGGGTCCCGCTTAATCACCAAACCAAACTTCCCATGCTGATCTCAGGCCTCGAGGGCTTGGCCTTAAGGAGGAGATACTGTTAGAACCCAGATTCATTCCCAGCCTTTCTCCAACATATTCTGATTTGTATTTCCGATATGTGTTCCAATTCGCTCCGCTTGTTCTACTTATCCCCATTCTATCTATATTTAGTCATTTCTTGTCAAGATCTACATCTTTGGTCTTATACCCATATTCACCCTTACCTTCGATCCCATATTCACTCTGTTTTGGATTTCTGCATTTCATATCTTTACAACTCAGACTGTATCTATTTGTTATATATGACTCTTGCATGTACTTTGTTCTTCAGTTCAAATATTGATCCACCTTGACTCAATATCTTCTCACCTCCATCTCTAAGTCTTATCTGATCTTCTGTTCTCTGACTTCTCTGATTTTTCCGATATTCCGATTCTCCGAAATACCAGGACACAAAGGATCCAAGAGGGTGCAACCTATAAGATGAAGCCAATGTCTGTACATTTCCAATCCTGAACCCCGAACTCCAACAGTCCGACAATTCTGATATCCTGACGAGAGGAAATCTAGTTCATAACAAGTGCAAGGATAACACCATGGATGCAGACACATCTCATACACATTCCTCTGCAGAGGCACTACCTAGTGCCTCTGAACAATTTGCTATGCTCCAAAAGGAGCAAAGCTGGATGGTCCATGGCATCAAGGACACCATTGTCATCGTCCATTATGACTCCTGTCCGGAGTGCAATGCATATACACAGCATTTGCTGCAAGCCACCAAATTGTGGCTTATAGACCCCAGAATGCATGACATTGAATGTGCATTAAAAGTGGCTTGGTCACCCTTGTTGGGTGAGATGGTGCATCCTTTTATCAAGGATGCTGTTTCCTCTTACAAAGAGGATATTTGTGAGCTCAATGCTGAGCTCAACAGTGTACATGCTGCTCTAGCTAAAGAGCAGCGATGAGGCTGAGAAATGGCAGATAGATTATCTGCCATCCAGTTGATGCCACCAGTGCCAACTATAATAGATCTGACTGCAATGTCAGATTCATTGACAGACTCAATGAGTCCATCCACTGTGGCTACTGGTGTGTCACCCATAGGGCCTACACCATCTGGTGGTAAGACCACATCGAAGAAGCATGCCTTAGTGGCACCCGACCCGGCCTCACTCACCCAATACCATCAAAGTAGCTGTGCAGTCGTCTTTGACTGTGCCTGCAGCTACATGTGTGGATACATACCTAGCAGATGGAAATCCGAAGAGAAAAGTCTAAGGACCCCACTGTGGCTGTGGCTACCTAAAAAGGAAATGTCCTGAGAATGTCCCAGGAAATGTCCTCAGAATGTCTTCAAAATGTCCATTTGGGTGCTTAAATAAGCGCCTATGAAACGAAAGGCGAAACAAGACAAGACTGGGAGGAATGAGGGAAATAGAATTATGATTCCCCGTGTTAGCGGAGTTTGGAATCGTTCATGTCCCACTTACATGCTTTTTCCTAAATTTCTTACCTTTCTGGCGCCAAATTTCCATGGTCATTTTAGAGGTTTGGGTTGTTGTTAAAGTTAGTTTTAGTTACGGATTGTAATCTGAAGGTAGTTATTAGTTACAGTTATTTTTTGTCTGATTTGTAGGTACAATAATGTAGAGGTTTCTAAGTAATCTTTCTGATGGTTGGTTACTCCATGTGGCAAGGAATTGTTGGGCCCTATGGGCACCCATAATCCTTATGTTTCAGCGACAGGGTTTTCAGAACAGTGTAAGACATGGAAAACTTAAGTTGCATTTATTGTATACTATTTGCGTTTAGCTCAGTACATAACTAGTATAGTTAGTCTATTAACTTTAATTTAGTAACCACCATCTACATGCTCTTTGTCAGACAGAGTGTATGTGTTTGTCAAAGGCTCCATCTCATATGGTTTTTAACACAAACACACACATGCATGCATATATATTATGTGAATTACTGAACATTTCTGATATTGTAGTTTCACAGTGCACATACCAGGATCAGCTCAGAAGCCACATGAAGGCTCATTCCTTCAAGAGTCTCCCTGAACTTGAGATATTGCCTTGTCTATATCATACTCACATGGTTCAACACTAAAAAAGATTGCCTACCAGAATAGTGAGTAGTGGCAGGAGTGTGGGCATGGGTGTATGGGCGAAGTTATGTAGCTGAAGGTGAGTAGACAACTCAGTTTCTGTTTAAAACAGGCGTACTCATAGCTTAAACGTGTGTCTGGCCTGCTTGCAGCCCAAAGGTTTTGACATCTAGTAAGTTTTCATTGAGATTTTTAGGCAGAAAAGTACTTACAGCATGATTTAGGTTATCCATGCTATTCTTCAAATTTTTAGAAGTATGCATGGTTGTGAGGGTAATTCCCAAAACACATACGCACCGTTTCAAGGTCAGGCATATGAAGATTATACAGATGAAAACTAGTGATATGTGAGTACTTCATTTCGAATTGAAAATTATACTTACAGTCTTGTTCTAGCACTTTGACTTGTATCTCTGATCCAACGCAGACTGAACGGCCGTTGGGACTTCCCTAGAGGTTAAATGATTGCAAATATTACCTTTAAAGGTGGGGCTAGCCTGCAGGCTGCAGATGGCTCAAAAAATCTGGAAAAATGTGTGTTTCAATGAATAAATCAATGACTCACTGTAGAATTTAGCGATTTAGTCTGTGATTCAAGTGAGAAAACTTGGGCACGGCCGACATCCGTACAGAATGTTCTAGCTTTCAGGTGGCAGATCCTACCAGCAGGGTCAAAATTCGGACACAGAAGTGAGTTAATTTGAACGTTTTATTTTAGAATGTGAAAAGAGCTTGCTGAGTGCTTACAGGGTTTAGCCTGCCAATTCCTGTCAGAGGCTAATTGCATGGCCGCTACATGGATATCGAGACGTGCTCGCACCCACACTCCAAGCTTTCACTTTGAAGGTGGGGATAGCCTGCTGGCTGCACTTAAATTGTAAGTCAAACCATCATTTTCTGATCCAAAAATGCAACTCACAGTGTTTACCACAGCTACAGAGTTCCGTCTATGTTTGCGGTGTAGACTCTGCCCCCTAACAGCTGCCTGAGATGCCTGGGGACCTCCAAATTTGGTTCCCCTATTCTGTCTCAGAGTGGTTGGAAACCCAAGTAAAAGTTGCTGTTGCCACGCCGTGACTCGAAATCAGAAAGTCATGCCAGCATTGATTTCAATCTCGAGATGATCGATTTGGGTATGCCCCTATCCAGAAATACGTCATACATATGTTTGCCAATTTCAATCTGTTCACGTGATTGGTTATGACATAGATGAGGCAGACTTACAGGCAACCTGTCGCACTTGACTGCATCATAGGCTTATGTAATCAAAATTGAGCACGTGTGCTCAGCCAGCATCCACTGTTGTATAGCCTTGTATATCTAGACGGGATGTTGAATGCAAGGCGCTTGCTTTGCATATGTGGAGGAAGGGGATGCCGATGAGTGCGCAGAAGCCTGCGAGGGTGGCGAGGAGGACAAAGATGTAGTGGAAGCCTAAGGTCTCAGAGATAGAGCCTCCAGGAGCAAGAAATAGAGTGGCATGATCAGCGTGTATGCAGGGCATGCAGCTGGAGATCAACGTGTACCTGGTTTGGGGCCAACCGTGGGACCTGGGGGCGGTGTGCAGTACAGACTGATTGACATTGTGGTTGTGCATTCAGCAGGAGCAAAGAGGATGCCAATGCAGGCACTGCCGATGGAAACAGGCATGCCACCCTCGAGGCCTCCAGCTGTGCATGTGGAGGTATCCGTGCGATTGGGAGAAAATAAAATAAAGTAACATATCAAAACTAGATGATGTGGGCGAGACAGAGTGATGGCACATGGTACCTGGGAAACAGAAGGCAATGAGTGTGGCAGTGTTTGGGGTGAAGGCGAAGATATTGGCAGAGTCAGGCATGATGGTAGAGAGAGGCAGAAGGCATGTAGATGGGGCAAGGTGTGATGATGGCAGAAGTGGTGGTGTACAGTGAAGAGGAAGAGGGAGGAATGGAATGGATGAGCCTGGCGCGAAGAGCAGGAGCTGGGTCTTTGTAGGACCTGGTCAGAGAGACGTGGGCCAGAAATGAGACCGTGAGACATTTTTTGGGAAACGGTTCGAGACACTCACTGAGGCCTGAGCCTACTCTACTTCAATTTACCCGATAATATAGTGACAGCACTCTGCGGGAGATCTAGGGAGATGAGCGGGTCGCTGCGGATCGGCATCAGGCACAGCAGCAAGCAGTGACAGCGACGTAGTGAGCAGCCAGTTGAGTGCAGAGTTGCTGACATTGCGTTGGGCAACTTATTTTGGGCTCCATATGCAGGATTTGTGCATCATGACTTTTTGATTTGCAAGAGAACTTCTGTTTTCATGCATACTGCGGATGGTCGTCTGTGAACCTGGCCTCTCTGCCTCTTGTCTGTATAGGATCGCTGTGGTCCGCTGCAGCCAAAAATGTTCCGCAGCTTGTTGTGGGCTGTTCAATTTAGGGTTTTTGTGCTTCCTGGTGAATATAGCTTTCACCTTTATCCTACCAAATAATCTCATTAATACTGAATTCAAGTGTAATGTCAGTGGGCACGGCAACAATATCTGATATATACAGATTAGAGGAAGTTCTTTGGCATGTGTCATCAGCGCCCCGGCTGTGTTCTGGCATGATGTCAGTTCTTTCCCACCCCTCCTGTAGACCCCTGCCACATCTCCAGTGTTGCCAAGTTGTCGCTGATCATAATGCCACAGCTGCTACTGACATAAGTTTTTACATGAAAGCTGGATAGTAGATACTCAAAATGTTTGATCTTGCACCACAAGCTGCTGTACACTTATGCATGGTTGTGCCCAAATCAGAACGCAATCACATGCTTGCAGAACTGGTGAGTAAGTTGATGGTGTTGATGTGTAGCAACCAAGCCCAGTTGAACTTCTTGTTCAAGAGCCAAGGGATGACCAGGAGTGCCAAACCAATGATGATACCAATAGGTACAATGAAGTATGCCATAGGGACCGTTTGGACCATCTGTGTCATGTTTCAGCGTCAATTCACACTCAAACTCTCAGTGCCACGTACAGATTTCCTTGCCTAAGGCTCCTCAAAGACCACAGTTAGATACAAGCAAGACCACCAGCCACAATAGACTGACCATTGGCGTTGAATGACTGAATCTGCTGACCACTCCAAACACAAGTGGAGTCCTTCATTGCTAAGCTAGAGAAGACACGCAATATAAGATTTATTGCAGTGAAAAGAAATTGTGTTGACTTGCCAAAATACTATGCTCATTGTTGACAACAGTTTGCATAATAACATCTAGAGGATGACAAATGAATTGTTCAGACCTGTGCTGGAGAGAGAGATACATACAGTCAAGCAGGGCTCCCACAACAGTGCCTACAATTTGTACAGTAAATGTAGCCTTCAAACAAGATGAGATGTTAGGTCACGATAAACATCAGCACTTGATAATATCATTCACACGAGGGGGAACTGGGGACAGGTGACGATAATATCAGCAACACGACAGCAATTAGACCCTCATGTTGTGCTCGCAGTCGGTTTCACTTTGTATGCACGGAACTGTGCGTGACTTGCATTTTAGAAAGGAACTTGAAGTTAAACAGTTTAGTAATAATCCTCTCAATGATCTGGTTATGGACTTACTTGATTTATATACTGTATCCAAGCCATGACATGGATGGCTCAACTTGGCTGCTACACAAGACCATCTTGGCCTGTTCCTGGAAGACATGTCATAGGAGTGGTGGGTGCAGCCTCACTGGCAGGCAATATGTGGCCTAAGGTTAGTTGTTTCCCTAACGCAATGGGAAGAAGGGTCCTCATGATCAATTATTTTGGATAATGATGCCTGGTCTCAAGGCTCTCAATTCGCACTTTTAGTGCAGCTCAACATCCTGGGGATTTGTGAGACTGAAATCAAGTAAGCCACCATGTGCACTTTAGGTCAAAAAAAAACAACTTACAAGTAAATTTTAGCATTGCATCCTGGATTTAAGTGAGTGGGTGTGTTGATGGCTGGTAGGTCCCCAGAGCCATTATGCTGTTCTGGAAAATCTGGCTCACACTGAACTCTGTAAGCACTCAGTAAGTTTCTTTTCACTCTAAAAATAAAATGTTCAAACCCACTCACTTCTGGGCATGAATTGTGAAGCCTGAAAGCTCAAAATCATTGTGTACGACTGTGCATTAGAGCCAGGGGCCCTGCACAACTTTGATGACTTGAATCACAGATGCAATTGCTAAATTCTATAGTAAGTCATGGATTTTGACCAAAAATATTGATTGAAATACACCTTTTTCCAGATTTTGGGGCCGCCTGCAGGTTAGCCCTCGGTGACGTCATGGCCCGTGCGCCAGCACACCTTGCAGCATCGTCCATTGCTGTGGGTGATGTTGAGGGGAGGTGGGTGTGTTGTTGTCGCTGTGAGAGTGGCGATGTCATGGCCCATGCACATTTGCAGTGGTACACCTTGTGGTACTGTGATCAGACACTGTGGTAGTGCTGTTGAAGCAAGGGGGGTATGTTGTCATCCTTGTGGAAGCGACAATGTCATGGCCCTTGCACCGGCACACCTTGTGGCGTCATCCGTTGCTCTGGGTGATGTCAAAGGGAGGTGTGTGCATCATTGTCTCTGTGAGAGCTGTAACATCATGGCCCGTGCGCCAGCGCAGTATGCCTGCACCGATGCCAATGTGTGTTTCTGGCAGCACACCTTGTGGCACCATTAGTCACTGTGGTAGTGCTGTTGAGGCAAGGGGGGGTATGTCATCCTCCTTGTGGAAGCAACAATGTCGTGGCCCTTGTGCCGGCACACCTGGCAGCATTGTCCATTGCTGTGGGTGATGTCAAGGAGAGGTGGGTATGTCATTGTCGCTGTGAGCGTGGCAACATTGTGGCATGTGCACTGGTGCAGTGCAAGTGTGAATAAGACTGTAAGTTTAGTTTTCAGTTTGTCATGCACCTGGTCTTGAAACGGTGCATATGCACTTGGGGAATAGCCCTCACAACCGTGAATACCTCTAATAATTTGAAGATTTGAAGAATAGCACCGATAACTTACATAAACCATACCGTAAGTACCTTCTCCTGCTCAAAATACCAATGAAAACTCACTAGATGTCTAAAAATTTGTGCCACCTGCAGGTCAGACACACTTACAAGGTCAGATGGTTGTTTCTGGCTGCAAGAGCAGCACATGAGCAAATAAATCACTCACAAGTTGAGTGGTCTTGTCCATCATCACGATCATTGCATGCGGGATATGAGATGAATTGAGCAACTTGCCTCAAACTTGCCTTATCTATTTGAGATAAGATAATGGTCGATGGGTGCTAGATAGATGGAAACTGTGTTAGCTGGATAGGTGATGTAGTATGCGGACACGATGTCCAGCTACTATGTCATATCCCATGCACCTAGACAAGTGAACCCATACATGGATGTGAGAGGTGAATCAATCTCCACCATAACTGATCCCAACTGAACATTGGACCTCAAGGCCTCAACCACTGCAAGTCAGTTAAGGGTTGTGTAGATTCAACAACAACATGTCAGTTGATCAAATCAGTAAGTGTGAGAGAGTGAAAGGATAGGTGCACTACTGATGCGTGGACTGAGTGAACCTTGAAAATATTAAATCATTATTGTCAGTGGGTCTGTCTGTATGCTGCTCCCTCTTGCAATATTATGAAAAAATGTACCAGCAGGTGACTGAACATGTGAACTGAGTGTAGTTATGTGCTTGCTTAGGTGATCACACATCCATGTCACTCACAGAATAAGACAGTGACAGGCACATTTTCAACAAATGTGCTGTGATCCCTCCCTCAGCATACATGTTGAACAGCACAACACACCAACATTTCATTAAAAAATTTGAGTACAATTACAGCACTACATAAGGTGTGGGCATTGAATTTGAATTTTCATGTTCTAGAAAGAATAATATGCAGAAACAGATAATCAAAAACATAGAGGAAAGCTTGTCTCATGCATCTTGAGACTTGTAGTGAATACTTTCATACATCTCGTCTTTGTGATTTCACCCCTTATTAAAAATGCAGCACTATCACAAGCTCCCATTGTTGACTCAGCCACCCATAAAGGGATAGCCTTGCTTTACCAAGGGCTTTATAAGCCCTGTAGGAAGCTCTGAGACTTAGGATTATTTTTATGGATGGACTTTGTGATCTTGTAATGACCCGAGACAGAAAGGTCAAACAATTATTATTGTGTAATTGTTTTTGCATTGTACTAGAAAACATTACACACATGAACCTATTGACACTACAAACAATCAGTTCACTATGAATTAACAGTCAGTTTTTCCATAGAACAACTCCCATGATGCAGTGTAATTGTCTGCAATATTGTATTTAATTGCATGTATGACCTGTTTTCATGAGTTATTTTCAAAAATCAACCTCAAAGGAAGGCTTCCAGCCACCTCGAGTGCAAATAGATGCCCATCTGACATCCCAGAATAGTATGGATGGGTGCTTATTTAAACAAACATTGGTCACATAAAAGGGGAGGGAAAAATAAAATAGAGGAGACAGATAGGAACAGAAAGAATGCAGTTTGTCCTCTTGCAGCAGCAGACCTGAAAAATCTTGCTCCATCCAGGGAATCGCACCTGCCATGCATAAGCATTGGCCCACACCCCACTAGTAAGGGAGTATGGTTATGTGGATAATGAGGAAATTGGATATGAAGAGAGAAAGGGAATAGAGAGAGAGCAGGGGTTCCCCTTACAGTCTGCTAGTGAAGTAAGAAGTTTTACAAGCAAGCATCCAAAAAAATACACATTTCATGCTAGCCTTGGAGAGCTTCAAGTTCAGATCTCAGAGCTCAGGCTCATATAGTTTGCATAACCCCACAGTTAGCTTCACAGAACTGGAATCCACCAACACTGCAGCTGTATATTATTATTCATGATTTAAATATACCTTTGTGACTTACTCAAGCATAATGAAACAGTAGTGACACCTAATGCTTATTCAATGCAACCCCTAGCTTTATTTTATATCAAGGACTGTGGGGGATTATTTCTAGCCATTGAGGAAAATCATTCAGGGCGCCATCAATTGGAGTAAGACTTAGCCAACTCATAACAATAGCTGTTCTCATTTCTAACTTTCCCTAAATTCCTGGTGGCAGACTGTTTGGCATGACCCGGTAGCATGGCAACCAGACAGCCAGTAGCTTAGGGATAGATGAGAATCAGGGTGGTTTTCCTACTCATTTTTCCATATCACCGTGATATGATTATTAATCATCCTCAACATGGAGTACACAACAGAATGCTTATCGGTTAGAAAAATTTTATTCTTTTAATGTTGACCAAAAACACAGCACAGCTACAGCTTCATCATCATTGTCATTGGCAGCCAAGATTGAGACCGCCAGTGCCTGTATGTTGAGATGCTGTTGCGTGGAAGGCATGAGATGAGAGGCTGTGTGTGGGTGGTTCATGCAGATCAACAACTGGTCAGGGGAAGTGGAGCTGAGGGAAAATAAAAACAAGTCATGAGCTGTCTTTTCTTTCCCTCACATCCCTGACCCAACCAGGCAGTTCGCCATCTTACTGGGTGTCCCAACCATGTGGACAGTTTCATGCCGGCAAGGGTATTTAGGGAAAGACAGAATTGAGAAGCCCTAATTGACTGTGAACTCACCGAAAAGCTTCAGGATGTACCTGTCACTTGTCGGCTCTACCCCACTAATATATACAATGGCCAGGGTCCACCCATAGCACCCAACCCACACCAAACCTGCAGCTGGTGAACTGCAGTCTTTTTTTTTTTTTTTTTTTTTTTTTTTTTTGGGGGGGGGGGTTCTGTCTACCTCATAGGGACCAACATGGGTCGGTCTTGACCAGGTACACCTGCAGTTCACCACCTGTGGGTTTATGGCAGGTCAGGTGCTATAGGTCGCAGGCGCACCTGGAGCTCTAAACCCATGCAGGTCCAGTCAGCCCCAAACTTTTCAAGCATGAACCCAGGTGCACCTTCCCATAATGGGCTCTACAGACCAATGCTGGTGGAATTCTGAAGTACTGGGAGCTGGGCCGCTGACTGCCCCAAAATCACAAAGTTTGCTCTGGCTTAGTTTTTTTGGGACACGGTTGCCAGTCGCTCGATGGCATGAAGTGCTGACATAAGCTATGTCCCAGGACATGACCAGTGCCTGTGCATTTGCCTCCACTCTGCCGGACCTCTTGCACCACCACTGACCTAGGATGCAGCCAGTGACTTCAATAAAGCACCAAAACTGTGCTTTGGGCCAACTGGCCGTTTTGCAGCATGAACTCTGCTACGTTTGTGCACGCACCTTCCTCCTTTTGCTGCCTCAGATGTCTAATGCTCTCGAAGTCACTGCAGCATCACTGAACAGCACCAAGGGTTCCGAACTTAACCATTATATTGAGGAAATAAACAAGGTTGCTGGAAAGAGACTGCTAACAAAGCAGGGAAATATAGACAAATGGCAGAAACAGATCACCACTCACTTCAGGATTGATCTTGGGGCTACTGTGCCTACAGAGTCAGTAACTGGGCCTGTGAACATTGATGAGAAGGTAGGACAAGAGCAATGGGTGTGGATTAGAAAACTGGCACAGGAGTGGGCAGATACTGAGGCTACAGGGCAGACATTCAAACTGTGGCCAAATTCAAGTAAGTTAATTGCTTTCTTTACAATGATGCTCTGGATTCAATATCTCCCAGATACCCTCCTGATGCCGGATGACAAAGCCAAATTTGCCACACTATTGCCAGACACATCTTTGGCACACTTCAACAGCATGGACTGTGATTGTGACCACCTCCAGGCCTTGATTGGTTCAGCAGAATATGGGGACCTTGCCTCCCTGAAGGAACTTGATTGTATGTTTCAGACAGTGCAGCTCAGTGTCCCCCCTTCAATCACTGGTTCTTCTGCATCATCTCCTATATCCACCACTGCCTCTCTCCCCTCTTCCCCTATGAAACCAGACTCCCCCTCCATAAAATCCAACAGCAGCCTCTCACACCTCTCAGTTTTTGATGCATGCAGCCAAGATATTCAAGTCCTCTCACGCACAGAGGGGTTACTTGAGGTTCTTGAACAGGTTCAGAGTGGTCTTGTGCACCATTTGCATGAGAAGTATGGCCCTTCTGCTGACAGGGCTACCAGCAGCATCTGGAAGAAGATTGGGCAGCAGATCTCAAGGAGAGAACGTCTCATGCATGACTTTCAGGATGAGTATGGTGGAGATAAGGACAATTTCCTTGCCTTCTTCAGCTATGAAGGGAAGGTGCAGAAGAAGACAGAGACAAAGACATGATCTATGCGGCTGCTTGTGGAGGATATTCCCCTTTGCAACAAGTGTCTCAATGCAGAGATGCTTTTGGAAAAGTATAGAGATGTGGAAGGTCTTTTTTCTGATGACCTTTGGCAGGGGAAGTGGGGAAACAAAAAGAAGTGGGAGATCTGGTATGAGTTGGAACCAGAAGCTAAGAATTGGAAATAGTATCTAGCCCAATAACAAGACATATATGAAACTAGTCAAGACCCAATCCAAAACACTGCCTTTTTGGCTCTATTCTATCATAATCATGCAAGTGTTCATGGTTATCTGTTGGGGAATAGAAGTATTGAAACATAGTCATTGCTTCTACCTGTTACCAACCACCCCATGCCACAAGCATTCCAACTGTCCCTCCACGATGCTTAAGACGGTATTGACATCCACCATGACGGAAGGAGTGAGTGCCATAGAGAGCCCAGCTTCTGTATCCTAATGTCTGCATATCCTTTGTGAGTGCACGACTGATAATGGAACTAGGGCTGGGTGCAATAATTGTTACATATTATTAAAAAAATATTAAATACGATTAAATACATTATATTGCAGTGTTTCATATAATCATATGGGACTAAATATATATCCTTATAATACATTAAATTATGATTATAATACATTATAGGGTCTGTAATTAATCATAATCAAAGATTATGTCCTCAGCAGTCTGGACTCTGGACTATACTTCCAATTTGATATCTGGTTTCAAATGTGACTGATGATAACCTTCATATACATGTGAGGTGGAAAAGAACACTTCTTTTGTGGATCTGTCATTGCAAATTAACAATTAACACTTGTGAAAAAGTATGTTTAACCTAGTTTTCAGCTGTTTAGTTTTGTTGATAGTGATTCAGGATCACATTGGGCTTCCTGTCATCTCACAGATATTCCATGATCTTTTGTGCATCTCTGGAGTTGGTGTATCATATCAGTGGGTGTTTTATTGTAGCAAAGGCAGGATTTGTGAAACTCACTCTTCAATGCTAGAGTATGAGCTTTTGAGAGTATACACTCATACTTTGACTTTCAAGTACAAGTATAGATACAGGATCTGGTCAATATCTTCCCTAAATAAACTCGAGAGTGCAAGTATCAATGATTTAATAACTGCAGGTAATAACTGCAAATAAGTCAACCATAGGTACAGAGAGGAACTGGTGAGATGTCCTACTTTTCATGAGAACTCACAGGTATTATGCCTACCCATTTAGCAAGGATCATGGATATGTATTTTGGATGATAGTTATATGTAAATTGCCCAGGTATCCATAGATATTCCACCAATATAGGCCACAGGGGATATATGAATATGGTCTATGAGATTCCAAAAGTCCCATTAGATGTCCTGCTCAGCTACAATTATTTCCATACTCTCAATGGAGAGGAGTAGCAGAAGGAGAAGGCAGAAATTTCTGTAAAGGTGTATATATCCACTGATTCCACTGATTAGATGATTAAATATGATTAAATACGATTAAATTACAATTACATTACATTATAATAAACATATGGTTAATCAACTGTCTTAGAGAGGGCATAACCATTATGATTACAATAAATTATGCCAAATTTTTTAATTTAATCATAATGGCCCAGCCCTAAATAGAACTGGTCTATATACCAAACAGCAGTGATCAGAACAAGGAAGATAATAATGAGAAAAGAGGCCCACAACAGGCTGATCTTGCATAACACCACCAGAGGAGTTTACTTTTAAGAATAGAGATCCTTTGCATACAATGTTGGGACCGTAGAGTCGTCCTAATCAAAGGAGGGCACGAACAGGGCATATCCTAATGTCATAATCATTTGCATAGAGTTTCCAGGTGTGTGGGACACCAGTCTGTGCAGACTTCCAAGTCCTCAACCTAACTTCAAAGTAATAACCTGTATAGAAGCAGGATAATAGTCAGTCTTCTGAAAAGAAAGGATTCCGTTAACACATACGTTCACCAGGATGGAAGTCTATACTTTCAAACTCCAAATTGGTTGCTTCCTCAATACGAAGAAGGATGAGTCATGCCAAAGGATAAATAGTCTTGCAGACTGCTTCAGAACAAGAATGACAATTTAAAATACAATATCACTCACATATCGCACAACACCCCATCGGCATTCTGGTGTAGTAAGGTCCTTGCTCCCGAGACACTGATCATAAAGTTTGTGTATATCCTCCAAAGTCAGTGCACGTGCTGATTGCGATGTTTCACCTGCAGCAGCCTTAGACTTCTCGAGACCAACCATGGATTGCGAAACAGTGAGAGACCGTGTGGGAAGACCAAAACTTGTTGCAAATCAGATATTAATACTCTTACTCTTCTAGCTGAGGGTTACTCTTTACCATTTCTTTGTTTCAGTGTCAACTCGCCATTCACTCACACTTTCGTCAGGAGGCAAAGTCTTGTAGAAGTACGTAAGAGCCGCCCGAATAGAAACTGCCGTTGCAAACTTTCCTGCCCGTTAGACAGTTTTGAGAATGTTAACACGTCTCAAAAATTAACACACCTTTTTCCCTTCATAGCCTTTCTCCAAAGCGCCACATTTTTTCGTGATAAACGCACGTACATCTAGTGGTGACTGTGCCGTCACATCAGGAGACCATTTCTGATCAAGTACAAGCATGTAAAGTACAAATGCTCAAATAATCCTAAAAATTACTGATTATATTGTGAGCAATTGCTTTAATTTGAAAACTTACCGCAGGTGCCCAGCATGAGTTTTGTCTGTAATACAGCGTTGTGCAATCTCATCTGCGGCACTCTGGATACCTTTGTATTGTTTGCTGGTTGGCTTTTCGTCTGGGAAATCTTGGAGAGCACTTTAAATTAGTGCATCCATATTATTCGCATCTGAAGCCCAGGTTTCATCTTCGAGTTGAAGCCAAGTTTCTTCTGCGATGATCTGAAGCAGCCAATCTTCAACTTGAACACCAGGTTAAAATTGAGAGAGAGAGAGAGTTCTTCCATCCACAGTTTAGTCAGGAAGTCCAACAAGTCCGTTTGTCATCAGAAAGCAAAGACGAACGCAAGCGGAGTCGAAATGATTTTCTCATGTAGAAACAGTTGGCGAAGAAATATCAGAAAAACTTATTTATTTTATTGCTACAATAACAGACATACTTTTACAATAGTAAAAACCTACTTCTTCTACTTCAAATGCACAGAAAATGTTCACGGCAGAAGTGTGTTGTGTTCACAACTGACATGTTTCATACCTATCACCGAGACCATGCCAATAATTCATGTTCCCCTGCTCCAACAACAACCCTGGACCTTTGTTGTGACCTAACGGCTTTCGTACATCCACTATTCTGCATAAGAGATCGGTGGGTGCCAAATAATAGACAGCGGCATAGAAGTTATATCTAATGCCGTGTTTGGTTAAACAATAGTAATATAAGTGTGACATTTAGTTTAAAAGAATGCAGGAACGTACCATTGAGCCCACAGGAAACTTCTGAACTGGCCATCGAAGCCTGGACAATGGTTGCCAGGTGACAGCATATATCATTATTATACTAGAGGGGGACTCCTAATAATAAAAAAACCACAGGTACCATATGCTGCATTAGTATGCAACATATCAACGAATGTTTAGTTATGCACTTACCATGCAAAAAATGAAGGAGGGGGTGTGGGCTGACAAGACGGCGATGGCGATGGCGGGAATATCTAGTGGATAAATATGGGTGAAAACCATGTAGTGGTAAACATGATTAGTATGCAGCGTGTAGACGAACATTCAGTCGTACACTTGCCATGCGGAACGTGAAGGAGGGGGTGTGGGCCGACAAGACGGCGATGGTGATGGCGGGAATATCTATTGGATAAATATTGATAAAAACCCTGTAGTGATAAACATGATTAGTATGCAGCATGTAGAACAACGTTCAATCGTACACTTACAGTGCGGAACATGAAAGAGGGGGTGTAGGCCGACAAGACAGCGATGGCGGTGGCGGAAATAATTGGTGGACAACAGTCAGTAAAAACCCTGTAGTAATAAAAACGAGTAGTGTGTAACATATAGACAAACGTTTGGTTGTACACTTACCGGAAGATGAAAGAGGGGTGTGGGCCAAAGAGACGGCGATGGCGATGGCAGATATAGTCAGTTCGTTATGATGAGTAAAGACCCTGTGATGATAGAGACCATTAGCGGCAATGCCGAGCGTATGGACGAGTAGAAACGGGCAGGGGAGGCACCAAGGAAAGGATTGTCCCAGCGAGCCCTGCCCTTGACGGCGAGTGTAACTAGTAGTTTTGCTGCGAACACGCAACCATTACCTAATGCATTCGCGGGGTCCAATTGTCCAGAACATTCCATGTCTACTAGATGAGTAACCCGTGCTTCGCACGGCACCCCGTTTAGAATTTGGTGGATTTTTACATAGTGAAAATTATATTCTTACTCAGCTACATGGCCTTGCTAAAGCTTGGCATTTTTTCTGCATATACCTGTTATTTGTGGATGTTTATGCATAAATGTTTGACCAAATCTCATACCCATACTCTCCATTTTTTCAAGAGTACAGGTATGTGTTAGAACCCAGATCTTGCTTTGCATGGCACCCCGTTTGGACTTTGGTGGATTTTTGCATAGTGAAAATTATATTCTTACACAGCTACATGGCCTCGCTAAAGCTCGGCGTTTTTTCTACATATCAAAATTTACATTATTTTCTGCACAATTAAAATCACATTCTATATGGCCTCACTAACACTTGGTTTTGTTCTACATTATTTGAAACCAACATTCTGTCAGAGAGTCAGCCATGGTGCCATATCATATCAAGCCAGATGGATGAAGCAGAACATCTTTATATACAATATTTTTCATTACAGCATCTTCATTAGTGATCTGCATGGGTACACATAACCTGTGAGGGTTACAGGTATGGGTACCCACAGGTTTGGGTGGGATGTCACTGCGCTCACGCACATGTATGTGCAGGCTCAGTGGGGGTGTTGTGGCAACAAAGGGTGTGGGTGTGGTGGCAAAGAGGGCAGTGGGGGTCCTGTGGAAAGGAAGGCGGCAGGCAGGGTAGGGGCAGTGGGGTGGTGGTAGGGGCATGGTGGCAGGGGTGGCATGATAGAGGGTGTGGGGTGGCATGGTGTGGTGGTGGGGTGTGCACAGATAGGGGCTGTGGATGGGGATGGCATGCACGTGGATGGGGGTTGTGTGGATGCTGGTGGTGGTGGGAGGTGGTGGAGGTGGGTGGAGAGGTGTGTGGGTGATGAAGGCTGGCAGAGATTGCTGCCCCATACCTGAGGTGTACCTGTGGCATACCTGGCAAAACCCATACCCAGGCAGTGTACAGGTCAGCTCATGGGTTGGAGATGGGTCGAGGTTTTAGAACCTGCGGTTACCTGTGCCAATCACTAATCTTCATTGAGAGGTGGTTTTATTCTGATCCCATTGCTTCCCTATGAGCCTGTGACATAGAATTCACAATGATCAAACATAGGGAGGAACTTGCAGGTCTGTTCCAACAGTGCCTTGGATTGTCAGATTAAGACTTGGATTGTAGGAGTCTGATTTTGAGTTGGATTGTTCAAATTGGATTTGAATTGTCTGGTTCAAAATCAGACTGTTCAATTTGGAGTCAGATTGTTTAATCTGATTTGAATATGTGATCTCCAATTTAGAATTGGATTGTCTGATTTGACTGTTTGACTTAAAGACAGATGGTCTGATTTGACTTGGATTGTCAGAGTTTGACATGGATTTTCCAATTCACATTTGGATTGGCCAGTTGTACTGGAAAGCTCTGCCTCAAATGATGTTGTTCTCCAACATTAATATCTCAATAGGTTAGACCCATCGGTAAAGATATCCATACCCGGGTTGTGAGAAACCTTGGGTCAGATTATGATCTAGCACTTAAATAAGTGCTGGATATATATTAGCCATATGCTGATACCCATGCTCTACTGTATGTCATGATGGACTCCAAAGGAGTGCACAACATGACACTTCCCACTGTACACTTCTCTGATGTAGCACAGACAGTTATCTTCCATGTGAGTCACACTTAGCTATTGTGTCAGTTCAATTGGTAGGTAGATAGCACTGCAGTGACATAGAAGGACTGTTATCTTATTAGTGCCAATTGCCTGCATATATATAGTAGATAGCTCATGTACATTCGCTACCTTGGTATAGACTTAGGATTAGACTCTTAAAGGCATCTTGCATCACCCTTATACACATCTCCTTACACTTATGCCACATCAGTGCTAATATAAAGCAAGATTTCAGAGTCTGATTTCTGATTTGGACACAGATTTTTCAATTCAAAATCGTATAATCTGGCCAGTTCAGAGTTGGATTGTCTGGGTCAGAGCCTGATTTTCTGATTTGGATGTAGAAAATCAGATAATCCAAGTTGGATTGCCCAGTTCAGAATCAGTTTGGCTGGAAGCCAGTTTGGAGTCAGTTTGGTTGGTTTTAGATTGTCTGATTTAGAATTGGATCATTGGGCCAGTTTGAAGTTGGATCTGAATTGAATCAGTTCAACCAGTTTTGAATGGGACCAGATGGATCAACATTGGATTGGTCAGTTTGGAGTTAATCAATTGACTGGTTTGAAAATGTATTGTCATATGTGGAATCAGATTGGCTCCAGTGGTTCAGAGTCAGACTGGCTGGTTGATCAGATTAGCCAGTTCAGAATTGGATTAATCTCATCCAGGATTGGATTGTCCCAATCAGAATTAGTTTGGAGTTGGACAGTCTGACCAGCTCAGAATCAGATTGGCCATTCAGAGTTGTATTGGGATTGTTTAATTTGGATTCAGCTTGTGGGATTCATATTTAAATTCACTAATTCAGACACAGATTATTGTCTGATTCATTCAGATTCTCATTTTATTTATTTTGACACTCCAGGCTGCCTCAGAACTCCAAACCCTAACCTTAACCTTGCCTGGGAAGACACTGCCAGGGGATCAGTGTTATTTTCCTGGGGTAAGCTCAGGTAAGGTACAGCCAGGTCCAGGTGGCTTCCCTGATTTTTCCCATATTTTTCCTGATTTCCCTTCCTAGTTTTATTGGGGCTGCTCTGGGCTTCAGGAGCATTCAAACTCCGAGCTGACCAATTTTGGGCGCCTAAAAACGCCCACCACCCACCAAGGAACTTGAATATATAGATGATGTCAATATTGCATGCTTGTCAGTTCCCGGTGCATATTATTTTGCTTACACGCATGCCAAGTACTTATATTTTCGAAACCTCCTGTGTTGATACAGAACAGGCCTTCTCGAAAGGGTGTTTAGCCATGAACCACCTTCAACACAATCCTTCATCCCAAACATTTCATGCCAAGGTTGTGTTGGGCTTCTGGATCGACACATCTCTTCGGCCTGGTTTGAGTGATGTCACAAAGATTCTGAGCCCCAGAGGGTTTCCAGATTAGAGGTAAGGTGCAGAATAATGTCATTGAGATAGATTAAACATGTATATATATATTATTTGTACTGTTGACTATTTCGCTGGGACCCGCGGGTGCACCTGTGGATACACCCGCCAGACCTGCGACCCGCACCTGGCACCCGTCAGCAGGTCACGGGTCGGGTTCGGTCACCCCTCCTAGCTAGCTCCAACCACCTGCGGGTTTGACCCGGGTCGCACCCCGGTTGACCCCGTGTCGGTCTCTACCTCATGTTTCATTCCAGCGGCATTGATTGTGACGTGGTGAATTCTGCGAGTGGTCCGGTATGGGCTATTTGAGACTTCCTGAATTTTGTGGTATGTCGAAAGCATGCCGTCCACCGGTTTGTTTGGTTTAACTTTGTGGTAAAATTTGCGCACCGTGAGGTCTTGCAACGTGGTGATGTGGTGCATTTTTGACGCCGATGTTTGTAGAGTGAAGTGCGATACATAGGGCAGGGTGGCAGGTTGCTCAGAATGCAAAGGGGAGAGTGGCAACGGCTGATGCAGATTCAGGAGCGGTTGAATCAGCGCGGTCTCGTCTGGCTACATCAGCTCAACAATCGCACCAACAGCACCAACATATGCAAAGGTGCTTACTCGTGCAAGCCGCCCGCGGCTAGCGACAGCGGGAGCACTGTCAGCACCAGTGGCAAACACTACTTGGGTCACAGCAAAAAAAACTGAAACAATAGCGAGGAGGCGCATTTGGTGAGAGCTTGAGAGGGAGGAAGGTGATATGTTAAGGGTAGAAATCAAATTGGAAACGAAAGGGGTAATAAATTGGCGCAAGCTAGAGGCACAGACAACAAAATGTGAGAATGAAGGCATGATGGGAACAGAGGTGGACATACTGCACAGCACTATTAAACTTGGAAGAAAACAACAAATTAAAGGGAAGAAGAGCCGTAGGCTCGTCGCTGGGATGTACTTGGGGTATTTCTGGGCTATCAACCCGTACTAGACCGTATGGAGGGATACGGTCAGGCCTGTCGCGACCCTGCAGCCACGATTGGAGCAATCAGGTGACTGATCCCGTAACGACAGAGCTCGCCGTACGCTACTGCACGCAAGACGATATGGCGTCGCCGTTGCTCCTGGCCAGGTGGTCCTTGTGGATATCAAGTTCCTCGATCCATGTGTGCGCCGCGGGTATGCAGAGGTGCGCCTGTCTGAGCATGTCCGGTGTAGACCGACCTATTCTACTGGACGAAAAACCTCAGTGTCCTCACCCTACTAAACGTATACATCTAGTGTGAAACTATGAAATTACTGAGTACGCTGAAACCAGGGTGATTTGCGATATACCAGGTTCTCCACAATAATCCCCCGCCCCACTTTTGACTATCGGTTGGTAAGGTTAGTGTCAGGAAAATGTCTACAGGTAACGGAAATCAGACGAAACCAAATCTATGTGCGCGCCACCATTCCTTGCAAATACTGACTTCACATGAATCATCTAGTACAAGAGTTTGGCTACGGCCGTATGACGTCCGAGTGTCTCAGTCCCGCTCCACAACCAAACAAACGACAACTGATTCGTGTCGTACGGATAATAGAGTAGTAACGTAATAAACCAAAAAGAAACGCGATCTCATCCCTGAGTACACGTCTGACCGGCTGGATTGAAGCCCGTCTGGACTAAGAGGCACTGCGGCTTGGGATCCGGGTGAAATCTGGTGAAATCCGTCTGGGTCCCACTGTCTCTGCGGTCCAGCTGGAACCAATTGCCGGGGGTGACCTTACTTCCCCACGCCGAATAAACTCCGAGCGCCCACGGCTATTCCTGGGTCGCCGGCGTCGCGTCGCGTCTTTGATTTCTTGGTTTCTAGCTAGCTATGTACGTAGTATAAATTCGATAGCTCATTCATGTAAATTGGTATATAGCTTTGAAATAACATAAAATAAAACAACACGAAGCAAGTTGAATATTAGCGGCCTTATGTCGTGTAATCCGGCCTATTGTCCCGCATCGCGTCACGTCACGTCACATCGTTTAGTTTGTTTGATTGTTTGACGAAAACTGTCAACAAACCTCCACCACACGTCCTTAACACACTGATGGTTGACCCGTCATTAAGACTTACGATACAACACATTCTCACCCCTCAAGAGTATCCAAGCCATCCCCAAATACTACAATTTGATGATGACAGCTGGAAATACTGGCTGGATTCCAAGAGGTCAGTGTATGTGAATAGGAGGTTGAAGAAACAAAATATTCAAGCTAGTGAGTGCTGTTTCAAGTTCTATATACTTGTATATTTGATTGGACTTTAGAAAGTGGGCGAAAGCTGAAATATGACTGGAAGGTCTTGTATAAGTGTGACCATCCCAGTCACCCTCGCGATCGAAGGGATGAAGCTCTCAGCCCTCGCAAATGAAGGAAGACCACTGCAAGCATAAAAGTGGGGTGTAAGGCCAAGATAGAAGTTTATAAGTTGGTGGACAGTGATACTGTCACTGTTAAACATTACTGGGAGCACAATGGCCATGGCAAGTCCCTGGTTTCATCTCGGTTTCATTTATTTATCATTACTCGAAGATCCCACAACAGTGCAACATATGAAAGAGTCGCGGAATCCTGATGCCGTTCGCAACTGGCTTGATACACATGTTGATGAGGGCTTCGATCAAAAAGCAATCAAGGCAATGTTGTGCATGGACAGTGAGCAATTAAAAGAGGAACATTGGTTTTTACATCTTTATTTAAACAAGGTTTACACAGAATCCAATAACTCTAGATTACTTTGGAAATTGAGGCACTGCTGTTCACAATTAAAGTTAGTGGCCAAGATATTGTTAATGCTGTCTGGCAGAAGAATTGCAGGGATTTGTTCCTCTCAACAGATGAGGTAGAAATCCTTAGGCTTTGGTGTCAGAAACTCATGGCTAAAGGGTGGGCCACTGAATATGAGAGAAAGCCTGGTGAAGAGGCACGTGAGGGCTTTCCAATTATGCTTTCTTCACCCTGGCAGCAACAGGTTGGAATTTTGTTGAAATTTGGATGCCATGTGTTCAGACAGTTCAATATAGCTTCTAGGGCAATGTGGCAACATGGTGTGCTTAGATTCAATGCATAATACATGCAGGGGACCATCAGGTGAGAAAATCTTTCTCACAACAGTTCTCACAAGAGATCGTGTCACTGGGAGAGGTGTACCGCTGGCCCGGCTGCTCATAAACTACAAATCACAGTGAGTTTGTGTTAATCCAGAGATAAGATGACCAATGACTATCGGATGGATTTTCATGTTCATGCAGCCATCCATTGGTGCAGTTTCTGAAGTGGTTGAGGAGCAAGAACCACTTCAAACCTCGCACAATTCTGATAGACTGTTCTTATACTGAAGCTCTTGGGATAACAATTTCTTTTGAAGATTCCCTGGTAATTATACCTTATTGTTATTGGCACTTATGGGAAGCATGGGATTAAAACATCAAGAGCAAAGTAAGTACTTTATCCTTGGTTTTCTAGCTATACCTGAATTTCTATTTATGTTGTGGGCAAGAAACGGTGCAAGGAAGACTCAGCTGAGATTATACAGGATATCCAAAACATGATGAGATCACTGTTGATGGCAGAAACGGCTGCGGAATTTGATGCAGTTTGGGATGAGATACAAACAGAGTGCGCCAACCAAAAGGCCTGGATTAAGTACATGACTCTAGAGTGGATCCTGCATAAGGAACATTGGGCATGGGCATGGTGTGAGGTACATTCTCTAGCCTTTTTGTGCATTGCGGTCACATAATCTTGCTTTTGTGTAGCATGCCTGTTTTGGAAACTGTGAACTCAGAACTAAACGTTGGTGTAAGGTACACAATCAAGTTTAGTCTAGCCACTGATAGTGTTCAAGGGGATATCAACCAAAGACTATTTTAACGGAGAAGTCAATTAAGAGATTCTACTCCGGTGTTCAAATAACACTATTACTTTGCAGTAACAATGCAATTCAAAGCACTTGTAGCAAGGCTACTAGTCTGGTCAAGATAATACTTGAAACTATGAGGGAGAGCATACAGGGTTCCAATGCTTTGTTTTTATATGCAATATGGGGAAAGCAGACTTGGACGACTAGGCTCAAGGTCACAACAATTGAATGGCTGTTCAACTGAAGGACTAAAAGGATAGCCAAGAAACAAGGAGCGAAGGGACAAGACCAACAACAACAAGTTAAAACTAACTTGAGAGTTGATAAAGTCAACACTAACACAAACTAGTTAGCCAGGCAAAGGCCCTACAAGCAACAGTGCCCAGATAAGATAGAGTGTGGTAGCTTTGTGCTGACACAAGCTAGTAATCAAGCTAAGGCCCTACAAGCAACAGAGCTTGATTAGATAGAAAGTGTACTACACCCCAACACTAGTTATTTGATTAGACTTAGGCCCTACAAGCAACAAAGGCTAATCGAACAGTAGTGGTGGTTGTTACCAACACAAGCTATTAATTTAACTTTGGCCCTACAAGCAACAAAGCTTCAATTAATTAGAAGTGATGATACCCAACACAAGCCAGCAGTTGATATTTGGCCCTACAAGCAACAAAGTGTCAACTAGATGGAAAGTGGTGGTTTGCTTACACAAGCTTAGTAGTCTTTAACTCTGGTCCTACAAACTACAGAGCTCCAACTAAAGCAGCGAAAAGCTGAAGAGATTGTGCTTCACCCCTGCAAGGTGAGAGGCAGACTGAAAGAGGCTCCTACAGAGTTTTTCAGCTAGGTCAAGTTCTTCAGGCTTGAACTGATCTGATAGAAGACTCAGGCTTCAGGCAGAAGTGGGGTGTGAAATGTGTGTGTGATTGCTTTTTGCAAGGCTACCTAGAGCTATATTTATAGCTTTACATCTGAGAAACCCTAGACGCTTTAGGAAGGTCTAACAATAGAATGGAAGCTGCTGGAAGGTTCTGGCAGCTGCCATATATGGTTAGAATCTTCCAGAAGCTTCTACACTATTAATATGAAGCTAACTATTGGCTAGAGACGACTATGATGTCACTAAATTACTGACTCATGAATAACTATGATGCTGAAATGATATCATAGCATTCAGGCTCAGATTTGGGGTTGTAGTGATGTCATAATGTCTCTAGCTAATTAATATTGGATGATAAATAAGAAGTCACCTGCTGTGGAGCTAATTAATGATCCTGCTGACCAATGAGTTGGCTTACCTCAGCTGCTGAGTTACAATAATGGTAATTATTGGTCAGTAGCTGAGTTGAAGCTGAGTTACTGATTTGGCAAATATTAGGTCAGCGACCCAAGTTGTGGACTCTTGTGGATCATTAATAGTGAACCCAGCAGCAGTGACAAGGAATAGAAATATAAAGAGAACCACTGATCAGAAACACTTGGAACCCTATAGGCAGATTCTTGAGACTATAAGTACATTATAGGGATCCATAACAATGCCCATGGGGGAATTGACATGAACAACTATATTGAAAGCTGGCATTCCAATTTGAAATGGAATTATCTCCATAACATTCGGAGGCAACATATTGATTACCTCATTCGTATTCTTGCTGAAGACCTAGAGGCTGATTACATGCACACACATGTACGAATTGGGAGGGTGTTTGCACAGCGTGCATTTTTCAAGGCTGAACAAGAAGGGAGAAGACTCGCTGAAGGCTTGGATACAGCCTCGGCTGAGCACCGGGTGCGAGTCATCTCAGAAACATCAGTGAGTGAGCATTGCATTTTATTTCTTTGCGAACATTGTCACACATTGCTCATATTGACAGGTAATTTTTGAATCATTTACACAGGCAGATGTGTTTTACTCCCTGGAGATCACTGGGAATGCCATTATGAGCTGTTCATGTGCTGCATTCTCTCACAGCAGATTGGTGTGCAAACATATGTTTTTGGTTCAGCGCATGACTACATTCATCATCTCTCTTGTCAAAACCGTTCTCCCTCCTATGCCACTGATCCTGCCAAATCCGGTCTGTGAAGCACAAAGGCAGGAGAAGCGCCGGCTGATTGTGAAGATCAAGACTGCACTTACACATTTGAACAATGACACATGTTGGCATCCTGTACATTGCAACAGAGGGGTGGATGAAGTTTCTCGTGAAGGACTCACAAAAATTCTTAGTGCAATGGAAGGACTCTCTCATTTGCAGGGGGAAGTGCTGCTCAATAAGCCGGATTACATGACATAAGGCTGTTAATAGTCAGCTTGCTTCATGTTGTTTTATTTTATGTTATTTCAAAGCTTGTTATATATTTACATGAATGAGCTATTGAATTTATACTCCGTAGCTAGCTAGAAACCAAGAAACCAAAGACACGATGCGATGCCGGTGACCCAGGAATAGCCGTGGGCACTCAGAGTTTATTCAGCATGGGGAAGTAAGGTGTGCCAATTGCCAGCGAGTGGGATCTGTGGTTTGGAAGCCATTGATCTTGGTGGACACTAGCAGCTTTCCTCTTCCAGTAGTTCAACGCATGATGATGTCACAGTATCTTAACATGCAAAGTCTTTTCTGCCAGTGGCTATACATGCTGTTGGATTCCAATACACTACGTGTGAAGGATACACATGGACCTACAATGATATTATATAAGACCTATATATCCCATCTCATTTTGTCTTTCCCTCAGTCATTCATATTACTGGAATGCCTGAGGTAAGAATCACTGTATATTCATTTATCTCATAAATTCTAACTACCCTATTCCTGTACTCTAGCTCATAGTAGTACAGATAATATTACAGTCGTTCATATTACTCAAGCACCTGAGCTCATAGTAGTACAGGCTTAAATAGGTTATGGGCCCTGTGACGAACTATCAACTCTGAGTAAACACTCCTATCCTAATCGTCACACTACCTCTACAATGAGGAATATCTGTGTCATTGAGGAATCCTTCAAACCTCTGAAAATCTCCGTGAGACTAATAGGTGGCTCGGACTACCCCTTCTAAGAGAAGCCTGCTCCCTCCTCATTGCCAATGGTGTATGGAAATACTTTGATGAATCCAAAACCTGCTCAATTCCACCAACTGATACTGCTGATCTCTTGCTCTGGAAGAACAAGAATGAGGTTCTTGTCAATACCCTCTTGCTCCTTATGGAATGCCCACTTGCTCACCTCATTGACAAAACAACCACTGCAAAGGATGCATGGATTACGGTGAAGAAAGCACTCTTGACACAAGGCCCTATGTATCAAATCTCATTAATGCAGAAAGCCCTTCACAGGAAATTAGTTTGGATTCAGGAATGCTGAAAATTCCTTGTGAACACATTGAAAACATAAAGTTCTCAGATGTGTTTTCTGTGGCTGAGAAGCCAACCAAAACTTAAACTTCTGGATGTGTTTTCAACTCTGGAAAACACAGTTTCAAAAATATAATGTATTCAGGATAATTCATACCTGAATGAACATAATGTTTCCACCAGTCACAAACAGGTGAGAAACACAATGTTGCAATGGATGCACCAATGATACTAAACTTATTGTTACAGCCATGTTCCCTGAGCGAGAAAACTCTTCTGACACTTCTTATTCACAACAGTCCAAAATGAGACTTAAACCAGATGTATACTTCATGTTTTCTGAGATCACAAATGTGTGCTAAATTCTATGTTTTAGATCTAGAACATATAATCATTCCAAGTGTTTCTGAACATGGCATACATTGTGTTTCCCTCATATTTTCCAATCAAGTAAATTCTTCAGGTTACTTTATGTTCCCCAATCTAATAATATTATTTCTTTATGTTCACATTATCTCCACTGCCAATTTCTTTATGTTCAGGAAGTCTGTAATTGATCCGAAAACTGATCCGGTGTGCATTCCCTAGCGTTATGTTTCCTGACACGCTCATGGTTTACATTATGTTTTCGGAGGCCCCCTTGGCTTACATTATATTTTCCAATCTACTTATGGTTTCAAACGTTAAGTTTTATAATGTGTTATATTATTAATTTCCACTCCTTTGTCAGGTTAGGTCTTGAGACCTCGGACACTCCTGCTGGCACTCTCCCCCCTGCGCTATCATAGGCTATTCTCTGGGATTGCTGACAGCTCATCTGGGATCACTGACAGCTCTGCCGTGAGAGCTGTCAACTCCATCACCCCTGGCTTGAGCACTGTCAGCTCCAACCTTTGTTTTCCTCTGGTACTAGTAGTGGAAGTGTGGTATATAAGCACTCAGGTGAGGTATTGTTCCTTGTTCCATCTAGCCATGAATCAACCCATAGACTCCTGGATAAACCAGACACTTGCCATGCATTTTCCTCAACAGCCGTCAAGAGCCCCTGTCAGCACTCCTGGTTCACAGGTAAGAACCGCACACTCACACTTTCCATGTGCTAACAACTCGCACAAAGGATGTAGGCCTGCCAGCACCTTCTGCTCCACATAACATTACTGGTGCCTATCCCTCACCCCTTGCAAGCATCACAACTCGCATGAGGGATGTAGGCCTGGGTCTGGCACCTGTGGTGAGCATTGCAACGTTGGAACAGGTAGGTTAATTTTCCCTTGATTACCATTTTACTAACTAGCTACGGGCATCAGCAGGATATGACTAGACGCAATATCCAACAAGGACAAAGGGACTTACGGTCAACTGTCCATGGAAGAAATACAGAAGTGAGGAGAGCGCCAGTGAGTACATAGTTTTTTGAACCATAACACCAGCCACATATTTCACACATCTAGATTGTTACCTCAGGCCCTCAGAACTCTGTCACCTTCGGGATGTCATTCCAGTTTAAAGTCCCTCATCCCCCACAAGGCAATTTGCCCCCTCAACCACATTAGTAAGTCTGCCTTGATTTGGAAAGAGTACCTTG
The DNA here is from genome assembly GCA_015039355.1 of Ramaria rubella. Lineage (NCBI taxonomy): Eukaryota > Fungi > Basidiomycota > Agaricomycetes > Gomphales > Gomphaceae > Ramaria > Ramaria rubella. Next base: position 92,952 of record MU134382.1, on the reverse strand, counting down.
ATCTGAAAACCATTGTAATAGTGTAGAGACACCAACGCCAGCCCACTTTCAAACAACTGCTCCCACGATAAACGTGAGTTGTCTATCTGCTGGAAATAACACCATGTACATACCTCAATGTTCCAGATGGGAGGCAACTTGTCTCATCTCATCTCCAGCAGTTCTCCTGCCATCAATGCTCCTACATTACCTGAGGTCCATGTTATTACTTGATATTCATGGCCTTACCATCTAACCAATGCCACTGCAGATACAAGTGCAAGTACAACAGTTTGCTCATCAGTTTTTGTTGCAGCTGTTATAGCTCTTCAACAATGTAATGCGCAACACCTCTGTTTCAGTTCAATGGCCCAGACGAGAAACGAGAAACGAACTGAGTAGAGATGGATATGTAGCAGACGAGGATGAAGTCGACTCACGCCTTTATATTTCAAGACTGAGCCTGTTTCTTCAGCTCTTTAGGAGCTATTCAATGCACTTTTTCAACTGTAAATCATGACCAGTTGTATGCTGTTTTTCAGGGCTGTTTCTCAGCTGCTTTGAGAAATGGCTTGAGACACGGCTCCTGAAATAAGCTCTTAATATCAGGCTGACTCTTAAGATCCTTTCTTTCACAGCACGGAAAGGATTAAAAATGCCTATAGACTGATAGCGCATAATACAAGTAGTTAACTATAATCTGGGGTTATAATAGATGCAAGAGGTTTGAAATGTCAACCAGCGAGAAACAGCAGGCAAGCAATGTGTGAAGAGCAGATGCATGTGCGAGTGCCAAAACTAAACCATTTCTGAAGGGGAAAGCATTGTGATGCACATCCCGTCATGAGTCTAGTAAGGTGGGTGAGGATGGAGGTTTCGATATGCTGCCACCATGCATTGACAACCTGAAGAACTATGGTTAAAAAACATGTAAGATCAGATTGACACATCTCACAAAAAGACATATTGATAGAAGAGGCTGAGTGTGCTTGGACCAATAGATCCAGGAGCATGCTGCAAGAGATGACCTGAAGCTGCAGCTTTGATAAAATGAGCATATGGCAAATTTCTACCATCATGAAGACTCTTGAACAGGCTGGAAACAGGAATGTCTTTGGAGGATAAGGTGTGCCTGCTGTTTTCTATCACTCCATTCATGCCTGTCGCAAAATTCTGGATTCTGTATGAGATGACGAACGCTGGTATAGATGCTAAAAACATTAAGATCCATTTGTTGAACTGACCGGTGTATGCATACAAGAAGTATGTGAGAAACAAGAATATGGCATAGATCTTACTCTGAGTCAAAGTTGGTGAGGCACTCACAAGACCAGGGCTTACGGTGTATGCGTGACTTGTTCACTTTGCTGTATCCTTGTTTGTAGATCAGTGTACGGACAGAGTTTAGGTGAGGCTTGCTAGGACTTGCATATGCATGATCAAGGAGATCCATATGTGATATAGGGCTCGGCAATTTGGAGCATCTGTTGAGTAGGCTTGGTGACCTTCACGAACACGCCATTGTTGATCTGCAGGAGATGGAGGAGCTGGAGGATCTTGCGAGGTTTAGGTCCAATTTTGTTGACACTAAAGAACAGTGCAAAATTAAGTCAATGTCATATTTTCTTTCACACACTCTCCTAAGTCCTTATTCTCACCACACTTTCATATGCGCTTGTTGGGGACATTGGGTCTGCGACAGGTATTAGCAAATCTCATCTGCATCACCAAAAAATATAAAAATGCCAGACGAGTGCAAAGAGTACGAGTACAGGTACTTATGGCACTTGACACTTTGTTGGGAATAAGAAAACGATTAACACACCTGGAATTGATATGTCAGGATAGCTGCATATGCAAATGCAAATAAAATTCAAGCTCACTCAGATTTGGGTGCTACCATGAATACAGGAATAGTCTGAGGAATGAAAGAGTCCGCTTGGTCACCCTTCCATAGCATGAGTTATTGAAGAGAATACATGTACTGACCGCATTGCCTGAAATGGTGGGCTTGAAAGGGTTTGAAGCTCACGGGGATGGCTGAATTGTGGTCCTGCTGTAAGGCAGGGTTTGAGCACTGTCAGATGATCCAACACGACAATAAAGCCACAGGTCATCTCTTGGGATGGATCAGAATGTTGTTACTTGAATTGCCTGAGGAGCTTGAGGAGATCAGTGGATATCTCTGTACAGTCTTTGAATGCTTCCCCAGCCCAAATATATCCCAGGGCGTGAGCTCTCAGGTACTACTAGTAGAACATACTCACCAACAAGTTGCCAGCCCCGGTGAAAGCCCCACTGTGCGGAACAGGTCGGAGCTGTGGCCATATATGTAGATATAGATAAATATAGCTACATCTGTGCTAGTCGATATCTTATTTTCATAAATCTGAACATATCTGCAATTGTGCAGATTTCAACACATTTGCAAGAAATGCTTATCAATCTGCATGTCAATTTGCACAAGTACGATGTTACAATGTGTATTTGCAACCATGCACATGCGACATTGTACATACGGTCATACATAGTACACCAAACGTGTCACTCTGACTGGATACACTGACCTTGGTAATTGCAGATGCCTGCAGCCCTCAACACGACCAAGCACAAGATCTGTACTTGTGGGAGGTATTGTCAAGGACAAAAGGAGGTTGCTGTCTCAACCCGGTACAAGCATTCCCCGTATCGAGTGCCTGAGGTGGTTGTGCCTGAGTTCTTCCCACCTGGAGCTCTCAGGAATGAGGGAAGAGAAAGGGTGTCACTGGCTTCCAGTAAGGACGGTGAGGCATTTTCGGTGTGTGGGGAATACATTGTCAGAAGTGTCAGCGTACTGAAGGTATTCACAATGAACGTGACTCTGGGGCTGAGGGTGAAAAGGAACTCGAAGAGCAAGAGAGTGGATTGGATCTGCCTCATGAGTCAAGTCGGTGAGATGGGGGAGAGCAGTTGGTGAGTTTGATGGCTTTATCATCTCTACCCTCGTCTGATTCTGGCCAGATAGGATGACGAACCTGGTGAATGGGATCCCAGATACGAGGATATGGGTGCTGGTAATGGACAAGGAGACGAAGGTCAGTGTAGTTGGTTTTCAACAGGTTGATGAGGGAGGGTGACACCTGGAATGCTCAGATGATGGGTTTTGCAGCAAGATCTCATCTGGATCTGCAGATGAGAGCGCAGGGGAAACTGACTGTGAATTGCACAAGGATTATGAGGAAGATTTACTAGAGTCTGAGGGTGAGGGTGATAGCGACAGGAGCCATCCACCAAGCCCTGAAGGAGCACCTGTGCAGCATGAAAATGAACTGGCTGGCCTACCTGAGGGCTTCGTCCCTGTCATACTTGAGCTGGTGACGTCCCTGGATTTCATTTGTATGCTGAAGGCTGCAACTCTCGACAATGGGGATATTCAGGGAGAAGCATTGCATCGGTTGTGTCACCCGCAGGGAGGTTTGTTACAGATTGATGACAGTGCAGAAATGTACTCGTTGAAGCAATACCTGGCATCATTGTCCTCCTCTCATCACAGTTATATGGACTTTTGGAAGAATCACAATGAATACTTCCCTCAATTACCAATGCTTTCTTTGGACCAGCTGAAATGCAAGATCGCCAAATGGTGCGGCATCCAAGCAGTTCTCCATGATATGTGCCCTAAGACATGCATAGCGTACACGGGACCTTACAAGGACTTGGAAATTTTTCCAACATGTGGTGACTTGTGCTATGATGAGTTTGAACTCAAGAGACCGAATGGAAGGGTCAAAAAACCTAAGCAACACTTCTACACAATGTGCATTGGACCCCAGCTTCAAGCGCTCTGGTGTTCCCCAGAGAGTGCTGAACAGATGATGCACCAGGCATGACACACTGAGGAGATCCAAACACAGATACTCAACAATGAGGGAAAGCTTGAGGCACACTCAGAAATGGTTCATGGCTCTGAGTACCTCAATGCGTGTGAGTGTAAAGACATATTGCCCACCGACTGTTTTCATGGGATCTATGGATGGTGCTCAACTGTATCATGACAAGAAATCTGACTGTTGGATTCTGATCTGGATTCTTATGGATATTGGGGATGAATTAAGATACAAAAAGGCTCACGTTCTCCCTGCTGTGGTGATTCCAGGACCAAACAACCCTGGGCACACGGACTCTTTTTTTTTCATATCCTCACTCCAGAGAGAAACTGAAGGATTACCCATTTGGAATGCACTTAACGGTACAGTGTTTAAGTCACAGTTGTTCTTCTTCATGTCTACAGCAGATGGGCCTGGGAGTGTTATGATTCCCCATGTTAGCAGAGTTTGGAATCATTCATGTCCCACTTACATGCTTTTTCCTAAATTTCTCACCTTTCTGACACCAAATTCCCACGGTCTTTTTAGAGGTCTGTTGCATCTTTAAAGTTACTTTTAGTTACAGATTGTATTCCAGTAGTAGTTATTAGTTACAGTTATTTTTTGTAGTATTTTTATACATTATAATGTGGTGGTGTTTTGGGTTTTAAATTGACCTTCGGCTATTCCACATGGCAAGAATTTTGTGGGGCCCATATGCACCCATAATATATGCCTTTCGGTTGCTGTTTTTTTTTATGATTGCATAGGAGGTGGTAAACCAAAGTAGCTTTAATTATTTGATATATTGGCATTTATTTGCCTTTGGTCTAATTACTAGGATAGTTGGTCTATTGACTTTAGTCAAGTAGTCATCCTCTATACCCTCGATTTTGTATGGCACTGATGGTTTTGTCAAAGCCTATGTTTTCTTCGTTTTATTGCCTATATATTATTCTCTAGCCCACCTGAATTATACATACATGTAAATGATGTAATGCACATGAGGACCATGGATAACATCATAGGCGAGTCAATTCTTTCCATTTTGACAAAGTCATTGCTGACCTTTGTATTTATGTGTTTCTGACACCACCCTGGGCCAAACACCCTAAGATCTATCCCAAGACTCCTTCCTTCCTTTCTCTCCACACCCTGCTACTGAGTGTGACTTACCAGCAACTTGTCGCACTTGTCTACGGCACAGGCACCACTTTGGTAATCTGAGTGTATATGTTCCTCAGCCTTTTGCCAAGTGGTGTCAGCACCAACTGGAGTATGCTCCCTGGTATGTGTACACCTTATCAGCACAGCAAGCAGCGGATGCAAAAGCAATACTTACCCAGCCAAGCGTCCCATGTGAGGTAGGCAGATGCCAGTGCCCAGGCACACATGAGCTTTTTCTGCTCGACAAAGTTGCAGTCAGGGGTGGGGCTGTGTAGGTGGGGTGGGGGAGTAGGAGGCTGAAGTAGTTGAAGAAGAGGCATTTGAGGTAGATGGGGCCGATGTACTGGGCGGTGTCGTCTGTGAATGTGGGGAGGGAGAAAGAGAGGAGGTGCAGGGAGATGGAGACGGCGATGGGGTGGAGGTCATGTTCAGTGGTGAAGGCAGGGCCATGGGAGAGGAGAATGAGGAAGGGGCTGAAGAAGGGGCTGGAGGCCAAGACGTAGCACATAGGTGAGGAGGTGGCATAGGATTTTAAGGCAGAGATGCTGGCAGAGATGGTGGGGATGCTGGGGGAGTAGTGGGGAGGTCAGAGATGGTGTGGAGGATGATGTTGAGGACATCAGATGTATCACCGTGTGATTGAGCCTTTTTAAAGGCTAGCCAGATGGTGGGATAGCTGGGAGCTGAAAGTCAGCGTTTAGGATCCTAAAGCATGCCAAAATATCCTTCATGCTTGCATGTTATCCAATTCAACTTTGGTGTCTGCCGTTTTATCTAAACTTTTCTAAATCTAGATATAGAAAATTTCCTGTAAGGATTCACTAAGACTTATAAAGCCATGCACGGACTTACTTTTTTATAAGTGTACGCTGGCCGGAGAGGCAATGCCATGGTTGAAGTGATTCCTGGCACAAATGAAGATCCGTGGATGCCTTCAAAGGCGATTCAAATGTAAGTATGGCAATTTTCACTTCAAAAGCCAGACTCACCAACCTTTTTCTAATATTTGGGCCCACAGCACCAATGTTCAAAAGAAAGGCTTCGTTTCAGCCTAGGGGGCAAAGTGAGCAAGTTTTTATACTTTCAATGGTTGAAATATGTACCTTTCACTAGAATGTTTGCCTGCCATGAGGAAGTATCGGCGTTGAAGGTTGGTATTGCAATTTGGCTTGGAGAGTGCGTCAACGGCTGCATAGCAGCCCCCAAGGCTGGAATGAGCTTGTCGGGTGGGCTTCAGTTGAATGAAGGGAGCTGTGGGACGTTATATGAGGAAGAGTGATGTCATAGGAATTTACCTTTGTGTATGTGAACTGTTGCTCAAATTTATTGATGGTGCCACCACCCTGCACGGATGGAGATGTGGGTAGACAAGCAAAGGGTGGACCTTGCTGGTGCGGGACACAGTGCCCCCAATGTTTGTGAGGGTGTCCTGTGTGCAGCTCACGGATACCGGAGAGGAGCGACAGGCGGTAGAACAGCAATGCTGAACTCATGAGTCCGAAGGCCTACAGCAGGCATTGCACTGGCAGTCACGCTGACGTAGGTGTAGCCGAGGTGGGCTCATAGATGCGGACAAGGGAGAGGAGCGCATGAGATGGGTACAGGAGGGAGTAGTAATACTAGTCAGAGATGGCATGTGTGAGAACTGCGTTGCATTGCTACAGGTGGGTATAGTTGATATAGAGTGTGGTCAGCTCAAAGTCGCGCATCATGTGGACTTGATGTACATGAGGCCTCCAGTTGGTTTCGTGTGTGACAGGCAGCTCTACGTGCTCTGTGAAGCTGCAAAGTGTCAGATAGCATGCCAAGTATGGGGCAATGCACTGCAAAGATGCATTTGAAATGAACAGAGGGATAATGCTAGAAACCGCAACAAAGGTCAGTATCAGCAGTCTGAATTGAGAGACTAACGTGACTTACTGGAAGATGTAGGATCTCAACTTATATTCTGTGCACGTACCACAAAGGACGACTACACCTGATGCAGACATATGCACAAAATGGAATCAAAAGTGTGAAAGTAAGTTCAGACTCAAATAAGTGATGAAGACATCAGACTTACCAAATCTACCAGCAATGGCCACCTCTGGCATTGAGTAAAGACTTATGTGATCTACAAATCAATATGTCAGTACGCACAGAAACACCATATGGAAACCAAATGAACCTTATGTGAATGGGCTTGTCTGGACTACATACAGCTGCAGACTATGCAAAGCAGTGAAGCAACCTATGGGCACTTTTTCAGCCATGCAAACAAAAAAAAGCCAATGGATGTACTTACCGTGCTGAGTCAGAACGATGTGTGCACATCAAATCCGTGGATAATGTATCTGAACTCCGAAATAGAATATCAATGTGGGTGGCTCAGTTCGGGAGATGGCAATTGGAGGGCACAGCAATAGCATGTGTAGGAGCATAGCTAGATGCGTCTAAATGAGAATGGGCATTGGGACGGCTCTAGAACAAGAAGGAAACAAAGTCAGCATAGGTTACTCTGAATAGAGAAGACAACACGGCTTACTTTAAAACCCAAGATCTCAATGATTCAATAGGATGCACGGGTCTTGCCTCTTGGATGATGTACGTGTCTTGAATGTTGAGCGCCAGGTGTGTCAGTACAACTGACTGTGTTCTAGTACTCCAAGCCAGCTGTATGATCAATACCTTAAAGGGACATCTCCATGTGCTTGAAAGAACATCGGGTGGGTAGCAGATGGCCGTTGTATGTGTTCTCGATGTCGGACACATAGCCTCATTGACTGATACTGTCCAGAGTCGTTGTTGACAATTTTGACAGCTTGCCAGCTATCGAAGTACCTTGGACCGGTTATGATGTAGACAAGTGCGACTTACCGGCAACTTGTCACACTTGTCTATGTCACAGGCATCACTTTGGTAATCGTATTCCTCAGCCTTTCGCCGAGCAGCATCAGCACCAACTGTGTGTGCTCCAGTGGATGCAAAGGGGTTATGTACAGGTGAGGTAGGTGGATGCCAATGCCCAGGCATGCGTGTGCTTGACAAAGTCGCAGTCGAGGTGAGGGCATGCGGGTGGTGCAGGGGAGGAACAGGTGTTTGAGGGTGTCACAGCGGCTGAGAAGAGGCTGAGGTAGATGGGGCCGATGTGCTGGGGTGGTGTCATCTGTGAGCATGGGGAGGGAGAAGGAGAGGAGGTGCAGGGAGATGGAGACGGCGATGCGGTGGAGGTGTTGTTTTTGGCAGCGAGGGCGCATCAAGGCAGAAAAATGGAGGGCAAGAGCAGGGCTGGGGGCACTAAGTTAGTAGATTGGGGCTGAGGGCTGAACGTCATACCTGTGGGCAAGCATGCTGGCTCTGGTCCAACAGCAGCACTGCATGTGGTGAGTGGTGTGTGGCCTGTGGGAAGTGCATGTGCTCGTGGGAGAGGCTGAGCATGTTCATGAAGGGGCTTGCCCCTAGATCGCTGTCCCTGCCACCATTGAGGTTGCCTCCATCGGTCTCAGGGGTGCTGCTGCCGCTGGTGTAGCTCGCCTGGGAATGAGGTGAGCCTGGGCTGGAGTGGGAGTGGGAGTGGGTGAGGAAATGAGTGCTGTGGGGGGAGAGGATGGTTGTGCGTGTGAGCTGTGGGGGACTGTTGGGCAGATTAGACTGGGCGGGTGGTGACATGAAGGCAGAGGGAAGAGAACCAGGACGACTTCTTTTTGGCATCGGAGCAGGCCCGTGAGGAGGTGGCGTGGTGGAGATAGATGGATGCAGTAGCTGGGTGCGCCAAAGGTCACTCAAGTCCATAGCAACTCTGGGTGTGGGACTTACTGTTGCTGGCCAGGCTGTCTTGGCAGGAACAGGGGGCCTCACAGCCGGTGAAGAGGAATTTGTGGTTGCGCTTGCTGTGGTGTGCACACAGATGTGGCAGGCCAGATGGCCCATGGGCACACGCACATGTTGATGTCGGGCACACATGGCGTTTCTTGGGGTCTGTGGGCTGCTGTGCGGCATTAAAGACCTGCTCAGGCGTGGCTTGGGGGAGAGAAACAGACGAGATGTTAAATGCCCACTAAAATCATCTGAGGTGCGTCTAAATCACGTGACCCCGGAGGCAAATTACTTTGGTTCTGTAGCAGTCACGCGTCCTAGTAAGTAGATAAGTCGACAGGTGTAGAATATTTCAGTTAAAACTAACCATATCATTTTCACAATTATATTCAAAATTATGGACACTTGTTCTCCTTATCAGTAGTAGCAGACTGATAGTGGTATCCTGAGAGACAACCCCACCCCTGCTGTTGGTGGAATTCAGCATCATTCAACAACTGTTATGAGACTGAACAGCGGCTGCAAAAGTCTGAACAGACCTTAATGAGTTTTCCAATGATGCTAAAAATGCCCGGTCAATGCCTTCTGAACCCGCAGACTGATTCTCCACAGTTTGCAATAGAAAAGTCTGAACGTGTCTCTTTGCCGACCCGTGAATCCAAATCTACAGTGGATACTTAGAAGTTAGTAACTATACAGAAACTGTAGGACTTTATCAAATACCTGGAATCCTTCATTGTAGCCATTCCTCAATTGTTTTTTTGTAGAACAGCCAGGTGCATCGGTGAAGATGAAAATGACGTGATCTTGAAGGGTTCAATCTGAAATCACGCATTCAGATAGATACACATGATATGCTTTTTTAAACTCACTTTATCAATTTAAATGTTCCTTGCTTGTCAAACCAATGGGAATGAGATTGGTTGTGTCAAGAGAAACCTGTAATTCAAGGACAAAATCCCTGGACACTTCGAGTTTGGGCAAAAAAACCTCTAGGGAGACTTGTAGCAATTCCCTGGCCATTTTGTGCTCCCACTCATGGTCTCTTTTTTGCTTGTTTCACCTCACATCATCATCCATGCATCTACCTTTGTCAACTGCCTGACCTTGGGACCTTTCATTGTTTTTTTGAAGTTCCCCAAGGGCTGTGGATGTGGATGTGAAAGAGAGTTGCATATGAAGTGTCAGAGAGGCTCAAAGGTTGGATGTACACGTCGATGTTGACAATTGTCAAGTCATGTGGTACATGTTGACTTATCTGAGTAACTACCTTACTAAGATGTGCAACTGCTTACAGAACCGAAGTAATTTGCCTCCAGGGTCACATGATTTAGACACTCCCTGGACAATTTTAGTGGGCATTTAACGTCTCGTGAGCAACAGCCGCTGGGAACCTTCCACAGACAATTCGCTTGAAGCTTTACCGTGACTTTCTTTACCTTTTTGGAACGATATCCACCTACATAGTCAAATGGCCAATTTGAAGGGAGGAGGATCCAAAAGAGTATCAGTGGTGTCAGGTGATGTGTGGGCCTTCACGCAGAGCATGCTGCCACAACAGTGATGCATGGATGAGTATCTACAAGGAATGGCATCCAAAAACAGGACAAATCATTCATGTTAATATATGTGCATTTTCTTGTATTTGTACATAGTCAGGCCACAACTCGATGTAAGTCCATATTCTTGTTCCAGTTTTCATTCAGTGACCTACCTCAATTGACTGAATCTACAGGCTGCCAGTATCCCAAGTTGACCCATCCTCCACTTCGGCTCTCCACTGGCAGGCATTCTTTGTTGACTATCAAATAGCCTGCACTTTATCAGCTTCGTAAATTTGTTTATAATCATTTCCCCATGAATCTTTACTCATGTTCAACAGTAGGTATCACCTACATCTGTTCGGGAACTTACCAGAACCTAAACACCACCGTGAACGCTTGCACACGTGCATGCCCTCCTGCAGCACCATCTTGTGCATTGGCAGCAAAATCAGCGCATTATACAGAGTCAATGGCAGAATGCACAGGTGAAGGTCAATTTCAGTTCAATAGTATTCATGTTGGCTAAATTTGTACAGGGTGTTGTGCTATCTCTCCATTTCCCATGCCATTCCAGGGTGCCCAGGAGCTGTAAGAGTGATGCAAGGACATGGGCGTGCACGTCCAATGAGAACGATCACCAACCACCACCATCTTTGACCAACCAACACTTACCAGCCACCCCCTGCACATTAATACATGTTGCGCAATTTCACAGCTCTGCACCAACTGAATATAACTCTTTTGAGCCATTAGGGACGTCTTTGTGCTTCATCCACCTTGAATTACCTTCTGTGAGATGTCCAAAGGGTATTCTGGGCTCAAGGTTAGTCATCAAATCTATCTAGTTGAGGTGATGGCTCACAGTCCATGTTTAAGATCCAGGACTGTGCTCAACATTTGAAATTGGGTATGGGTGGTCATTCACTAATGCAGATCAGAGAAGAGATCACAGGGCTTTTCAACTTCCTTCAACATGTCTATGGCATATTTGGGTTTGAGTTCCAACTTGAACTGTCCACCCATCCAGAGAAGTTCCTCGGTGAAATTGAGATGTGAAATGTCGCTGAGAAGGTTGGTTTCACAAAGTTTCATGTGATGTCTTGTTGTGATCAATTATTGCTTGTAGCAACTTTCAGATGCACTTGAGAAATTCCACCCAGTATAAGGGCAACCTCTGGGGCTAGTGGAATATCACACTAGAGCCTGGCAGATGGGAATCCAAAGAGAAAAGCCTAAGGACTCCCACTGCCAAGGCGGCTACTAACTAAGGAAAGACTCCAAACAGACTGAATGTTTTGGGCGCTTAAACGGAAGTCACGTGACCTGTGACGTAGCCCAGGTAGATTCCAACTTGCACATGTAAGTGGGTGCTTTAATCGCGAACAGAAGTGCTGGCTGTAGAAGTGAGTAGGAAGGAGGAGGGGAGGAAGGAAATGGGAATATTAGATAGAAACAACAGGAAGAAAAGAGATAAAAGGGAAATGGGGATTGAAGGGATGAACATGAATAAGAGAGGAGAATAGGAGAAGGAGAATAAAAAGGAGGAGTATGAGGGGTTCCCCTTACATCACCCCCCTTTTAGAGTGTGACATCCCGACACACTGACACCTACTGGGGGTACAAGTGCCTTTTGATGGAAGGTGTCAAAATCTGTGGCACAAATGTGATGAGGGGCACTGGGATGGAGGAGGTGGAAGTCAGCAATGAGGTCTGGGGCTGCTAAATCTGCCTCAGGGATCCACTCATCATGCTCATATCCATACCCCTTCCATCTGACCTTGTATTCGAGCTTTCCATGGCAGAATTGACTGTCCAAGATCTGTTCAATCTTGTAGTTCTCATATTCCCCTACAAGGACTGGGGGAGGTGGGGGTTGAGCTTTCCGACCAGGGATGGGGTCAGGGGGGCAGGGGAGGAGCTTCACCACTGGGAAGACAGGGTGGAGGCGACTCATAGACTTGGGGAGTCAGAGACGGTAAGCATTGGATCCAACCTTGTGTTCCACTAGGAAGGGGCCTAGGTTCCAATGTGACAATTTCTTAGAAGTGCGAGTAGTGCTAATGTCACTTGCATCTAGGAAGACTTTGTCACCAGGAACAAAGGTAGGGGCTGGCTCACGACGACGATTGTAGTATCGAGCCATATCCTTTTTTGCCTTTACCAGGGCGGCTCAGGCCTCAGATATGGAATCAGCCATTTGTTGTTTGAACTCATTCACAGCTTCTCTCCTAGATGGCTGTTGGTGAGGTTCGAAGCCCATCCATGGGTGGCGACCAGAGTCGAGCATGAAAGGAGTCTCTTTTGTGGATGAATGGACGTGGTTGTTGTACTGGAACTCTGCAAGGGGAAGGAGGTCATCCCAGTCATCCTGTCACTCGTTCACAAATAGACGGAGATACTGCTCTAGCTCTTGGTTGACACGTTCTGTCTGTCCATCAGTCTGCAGGTGGTATGCAGTGGAGGCAGCCACCTCGATACCCAGAAGTCTGTATAGCTCCCGAGTGAACTCACTGACAAACTGTGTACCTCGGTCTGAAACCATGTGGAGGGGTAGGCCATGGTGTCTCCAAACATGATCCCTAAAGAGACGAGAGGCTCCCAATGCTGTAATTGTGGTCAAGGTGGGGATGAAGTGAGAACATTTGGATAAGGAATCCATGACAACCATCACTGCATCATACCCATGTGAGTCGGGGAGTTCTACAATGAAGTCGACACTGACCGTCTCCCAGAGCTGCTCAGGAATCTCCAGAGGGTGCAGTTCTCCAACAGGCAACCGACGTTGAGCCTTGGTGCATAGGCATAGATAGGTCACATGCCTTTGTGTAGCTACCAATGTAGCAAGACATGTGAGGCCACCAATAGTTCTGAGAGACAAGTTCCAAGGTCTTCCAATGTCCAGCATGGCCAGCAATACAAGTGTCGTGAGGTTGGGAGACAATTCAATGTCATAAGTCATGCTGATCGGGGACATATACCTTTCCACAGAACAGAAGTGTACCATCCCTCTCACCCCATTCTGATGACTTCACAGACTTTCCAGTAGTCTTGTGAAGTTCTTTGGCAGCACGTGCAACTGAGTCCTCCAGCTCTCCCTCCTTGGTGCCCTTACGAATGTCCCTTAGAGGGTCATTCACATGTATTGAGGTTGTAAACAAGCAGACTAAATGTACATTACCTTAATCACACATCAGAATTAATACATCTATTTTAATGTTTACACTAACTATTGATACATATGTATAATCTAAAGTTGTTTAAAATTTTATACCATATGTTCTTTTTACTAATGATACACATTTTATTCAACAGGCCTATCTCAATGTAGTTATAACTTTTATTGTACATCTAACATACTATGATACACATCATGTCTAGTTGCACTCTATATCATCATTGTTGATTTATACTTGTAAAACATTGTTGTAGGGCTTCTATATTCTAACATATCTGAACTGAGATTATATGTATCTCTTATATACACTCATCCAAAAAATCCTGAATGTACATAACAGATATTTAAATACAACATAAACATAGAACTTCTAACCATTCTACTTCATTTGGAATGTCCATCTATATTCAGAAACATAGCTTTTAAATGTGTTGGTTATAATACATCATAAATTAAATGCACATTTGGATAAAGTTATGAACAACCTTCTGACCCTGAATGACCCTCTTAGGATGTCACGTTCTTCTCCTGTAAACTCTAGTCCTTCCAGTGCATGGATGACAAAGAGTTCTGGTTGGAGAAGTACCAAATTAGCATTGTCATTTGAGCCAGTGCCATGAGTGGGTTGGCGTGAGAGTGCATCTGACTTGCCCTTTGTCTTGCCAGGATGATGGTACAGGTTGAAGTCAAACTGAGACAGATAAAGAGACCAGCGTGCTTGGTGACAGTTGAGCTTTTTGGCTGTGTGGAAATATTCGAGATTTTTGTGGTCTGTCCAGATCTCGATATGATGCCTCGCCCCCTCAAGGAAGTGTCGCCATTCTTTGAGGGCACACATGATGGTGAGCATTTCCTTGTCATGGATCTCATAGTTGCGCTCAACCGGACTGAGACTCTTGGAGAAGAAGGCTATGGGGTGCCACTTGTTATCAACCTTGGACTGTTGGGAAAGAACAGCACCAGTTGCAAAATCGGAGCTATCTGCTTCAACACTATGGGAGGTCGTCATCTGGGAATGCAAGGATGGGTGCAGATGTTACCAATTTCTTTATAGTGTCAAAGGTGGCCTGCTGTGAAGATTCCCACATCCAAGGAGTGTCTTTGTGAAGCAGGTCAAACATTGGACATGCATGGTGTGAGAATTTCTCAAAAAATCGACGGTAGAAGTTGGCAAAACCAAGGAACGATTGTACCTCCTTCTTGTTGTTAGGTGTTGGCCACTCAGCGACACCAGCAACCTTGACAGGATCCATTTCAGCCTTCCCATGAGAGATGATGAGACCTAGGTATTCAATCTTGGTCTTGTCAAAGTCACACTTGTCAGGACCCAAATAAAGCTTGTGTTCTCTGAGACGCTGTACCACTTTCCATACGACTTCATGGTGACTCTCTACATCTTCTGAAAAGATCAGAATGTCATCCAGATAAATGCACAGGATGCCTTCAGCAATGAGGTCATGGAAGATGTCATTCATCATAGTCTGGAAAGTGGCAGGGCTGTTAGTGAGGCCAAAGAACATCACTAAAGGTTCAAACAGTCCCCGATTTGTTCTGAATGCTGCTTTCCACTCATCACCCTCTTTGATTCTGACATTGTTAAAGCCACAACAAACATCAAGCTTAGTAAAGTAGTGGGCCCCTCGTAGGCTGTTGACAAGGTCAGAAATCAAGGGAAGAGGGTAGCGATTCTTGATTGTCATTGCATTCAGCACCCGATAGTCCTGGACAAACCATAGGGCACCATCTTTCTTTTTAACAAAGAACACTGGTGAGGCCATTGGTGAATTTGACAGTCGGATGTGTCCTGTGCTCAAATTCTCCTCAAGGAATTTGTCCAATTCGGCCTGTTCTCCTGGAGAGAGGGGGGACACCTTGGGTGAGGCTCTGGGGTTAGCTCCGGGTTCTAACTAGATGGCATGAACCCATGGTTTTTGTGTCCTGGAAGCTTGTCAAACGGCTCTTTTGCAAAGACATCTTCATAGTCGGACAGGTAGGCTAGAAGAGTGTCTGAAGGTTGGGAATTGTGCCAGGCAGCTTCTGCAAGGCGTTGGGATGTTGTTGATGAAGCACGAATGAACTCAGCTTGGGGAGGGAGCATAGCGACTAGAATGCGGTCACCCTCTTCTATAGCTTCATCAGATGTGCCTTCAGCTGTTTCAGAATCACCCCCATACTGTTGACTCAGGAGGAGTTCTTCTTCAGCTGTTGATCCATCTGAATCATGCATGAGAATGGGGCAAGGACCAATACGGCAGATGCGCAGTCGTAGGGCTCTCTGATGTTCTTCCTTGATGATGTTGCGACATGTATGGCACTGGGGAGGACAGCGTGTCATCCGTACTTCTTGAGACTTCCAGTCAACTTCTGGGTTGTGGTCCCGGACCCAGGTGTAGCCAAGGATCATATGTTGATGCCCTAGGCAGGTAACAGCAAATGCAGCTCTCTCCGAATGGTCTTTGTACTGCAGAATTAGATCAACGATTTCAGTGATGGATCCAGATTCATTGGGTGAGCCATCAACATTGTACACCAGAATAGGATGAGAGAGTGGTTGTGCAGTGAGGCAGTTTTCCTGAACAAATCCCGAGTCAATAAACAAACCAGTGGCACCGGAGTCAAGTAGAGCGCGAACCGACTTGATCTATGCTGTATGTGTGGTTTGAACCTTGACTGGGAGAGAGAGGGAGTTTGGGCTTGGGGTGGAAGCAACAACATACTGTGCAGGAAGGTTTCGTTCTTATTTTTTACGACGGAAGAGAGTATGAGACTGGGGAGGAGTTAAGGGTTGTGTGTCTAGCATTTCGGTCCCCGTAGCTGAGGAATCAGGTTCTGAATCTGTGTATTCATTGTTTACCTGATTATACAGCAGTGGAGCGAAACAATTGGGAATTGGCAGCAGGGGCACACTATTCACCTGCTGCGTGACACAAAATCCTCTTCTCCTTCCTGAGGCTCTGAATTGTCTTCCTTGATAGGGCTTGCAACTCTAGGATCAGTGGATGACAGCAAGCGGGCAATCCATTCGTCCTTCTCTTCAGCAGTCATGGTCCAAACATCAAAGGCCTGAGGACATTCTCGAACAAAGTTGCCTGGTTTTCCACACCTATGACAGGCAAGGGAACTGGGTTGATGACGGCGAGCAGCATCTACCTCCATTGCCACTGGTTGGGCACCCATGGTAGCAATAGGTGGGACTGCTTGAAGCTGTGGTGCTGATTCCGATTGGTGAGGTGGGTGTGGGTTTCAGTGGTTGACACCAACAGAGACAGGAGACACTGGAGGCAAACAACAATTTTCTGAGTCAGAAAATCTTCAGAAAATCCTCAGAATCTGCCAGGTTTCCTGAAGATTTTCTGGAGACAGAAAATCTTCACAAAATTCTAAAAATGTTTCCCAGAAAACCATGCAAGAAACTCTTGCCAAAAACAATGATTTTTTGACAATTTTCTGAGTCCAGGAAACTTGGAGAATATTTTGTGTTTCCACAGGTTTTTCTGCAACCAGGAAACCTTGCAAAAACTCTCAGAAAACCTTGCAGAAAACCTTGTAGAAAACCATGGTTATTTAACAGTTTTCTGATCAAAGAAACTCAAAAAATAAATGAGTTTTTTGAACTGGGAAATCAGAAAATCTTGTGTTTCTAACAGATTTTCTGGTGCCAAAAAATCCTAAGAAAATCATGAGAATTATTCCCAGAAAATCATGAAAAAAGGCAGGGTTTCCTGATGATTTTCTCCATGGGAAAAGCCTAAAAAAAGAATATTGTGGAATCAACATGAATCAACATGATTCAACAAGAATCACATTGAATCAACAAGATTCAACAAGATTCATGAATATTCATGACTTCGCCGGCGCACCCTGTGCACTTGTGCTGGCGCATTTCCTCCTGCGCTGGTGCACCCCATGCACTTGCACTGGCGCATTTGCTCCCATGCTGGCGCACCCCGCACACTTGCACCGGCGCATTTGGTCCCATGCCGGCGCACCCCGTGCACTTTCACCGGCGCATTTGCTCCCATGCCAGCGCACCCCACATACTTGCACCAGCGCATTTTCTCCTGCGCCGGCGCACTTTCTCTGGTGCACTTCGCTGACTCTGTGCCTCAAAGCGCTAATGTTTTTTTTTTCCTAGAGACACAATAAAAAGAAACCTCACATGGAGGCTCTGTAGGATCCCCATGCATCCAACAGTGCATACAAATGCACTGCAAGCCCGACACGCTCTCCTCCACGGGCCACCCCACCGATCCCTCTCCTCCCCCGACCGGTACTCGTCCCGAAAACCCTTCACCTGACTGTACGGTACCATTGTGTTGGACACTGAAAGGATAAGGTTGCAGTGATGAAGCCGGATAGCTGGTAGCATTGGGACCCACCGCTGGCGAGCGCTGCAGCAGTGGATGAGCACCATGGCAGATTGTCAAACGGCAGCCTTGCTCACCTCTGTCCCCACTGTCCCCAGTCTATGCTCGGTCACTAGAGTGCCACCTCCGTGACAAGTCGAAGATTGAAAGCGTGCGCGCATGGAACCTGGTGGCCGTGATAGCCGCTGATCTTGAACGGTGCCGTCGAAGATGATGGCCTTGAGGTTGGCAAAGCACATCAGGCAACATATAGTGTCCTAGATAGGGTTGTCGTAGTTCGATAAGGCATGGCTCTGAACCGAAAGTTGCGTCAGTGCTGGAGCATTCAGAGCGGAACTCGGTACCTGTGGTATAGGCTAGGCCGCTGTTGTTGATGCCATGCAACGTGTATGGTGGTGTGTTGCGTGAAGAGGGGTAGTAGTCTAGTTGTAGTGTTAGTAGGAATGAGTGCACCAAAATCAAAGGCACAGACGTACCTGGGCATGCCTTGAAGTGTCAAGACGCAACTGCTACTCGCCCTGCCCAGTAGCCATGGCCCGAAACGATGCAGATGGAGCATGACGAGCATGACAATGAGTGGGTCTTGTGCTTGCAGCGGTGCCGTAGCTGAGGACACACGTTACCCCCAAATGCGGGTGGATATGACGTGTGACTGGCACTGGCGCAATGGGTGCTCATTGTCAGGAAACAGTGTAGACACACTGTATACCACATGCAAGTCCATTTGAAGGGTGATGGGGTCCTGGGGGATTCGGGCGTGCCGGGGCAGTGTTTGGAGTAATGGACGTGTTCATGGCTGGCAACCAAGTACATAGGATCCCGAGTATATAGGATCCCGAGTACATAGGATCCATAGGATCACAAGAACAGAACATGGGCAAATTCCAATAAGCTTAAGGGTGTGTCAAGAGGTGACAATATGGAGGGAGGAAGCAGAAAAAGCCAAAGGGAGGTAGCAAATATATGCTATGCTCATGGTCGAATCAGAGCAGCTTCATCTGGTCAGCTTGTGATGTCATCCATGGGCCCGCGTTGCAGAATACCAGCTCGGTCTCTGTGCAGACGCCATCGTCGGGGATCTTGACACTGGGTGATCGAGTGCGGACGACGGGCAGCCAGAGTGGCAGCAGTGTTACGTCAGTTGTGTACGGTGGAACTGGGATATAGAGATGGAGAGCATGCTGCGCGTGGGTGCAGAGTGTTGCGTTTGTGCAGCGATGTGCTGATCTTTGTTGGTGTGGCATCCATGCGCAGCCTTGTCTCCTACTCGAAATTGTGCTGCGCGATGGCATGTGGCACAACAATCCATTCTCGGACCAGTATGTGGAGGCGGCGTCGGATGTGTGTACGCAGGTGCTTGATAGGCTTGCAAGGCTTGGGTGTGAAAAAGGCCGATCTTTAAGCCAACTCAACTGTAAGTCCCCCTTTCCTTCATCTGGCTCCAGGCCTGGATCTGAGGCACAGCTCCCACTCCAGCTTCGCGCATCCAGGCCGTCCTTCTGGCTCTACAAGCTCCATACATAATGATCACAATCTGTCCAGGTCTTGAATGAGAACGAAAGCTCTAACTTCATAAGGTGAGCTAGGGACAGTTTGCGCATGAGTCAATTGTCTTTGTGGAATGTTTTTGTCACTCACTGTACTGTCCAGTCCTATCTCAGCAAGGGAGATATGGGTAATGCAAATGATCGACTGACAGCGTAGAGCCACGCCACTTGGGATTATGGACGGCAGGTGATTCGTTACAGAAAGGTGCTCACCTCTATGTGCATCCTTGAGGCAGCATATATGACTGATATCTCCACTGAAGAGCACCTGTGTCACTTCCCAATAAAACCTTGCTCTAGTTTGTTGTACGCATCCAAGTACGACTCGCGCAAAACTGCAACAACCAGGCGCCCAAGTTCTTAAACTACTTGAACCCAAGTTAAAATGCCCTACACCCTAAAATTTGCCCAGCTGAGCATAAAAGTCACCAAGCAGCTCATTACAACGGCAATCACATTCCTGGTGATATTCCCAGAATCTCCGGGGATAAAACTTGTCAAGGAAATCCTCGCGTACAGCGCAAACATCTTGATGCACAGCGGGAACGTTCTAGCAGGAATGTAAGTGATTTCACTGTGTTTCATCGTGTAACTGACCCTGAGCCTTCCTAAGAACAACACTGTTGGAGTTGTTAAGCATCGGTCCCACACAGCGTGAACCTCAGGTGCTCCTGATGGATTTGGTTCCACAGAACTTGCCCCCAACTCTTGAGTTGATCGATATGGGGGAATTCAACGGAGTGGATTTGATTGATTGTGCACGGGATATCTTGGGACGAGGTGAATAGGGACATAGTGGTCTGTAGGGATTCAGAATAGTATGCTTTGCAATGGCGCACCTGATGCTCATGTATGTCTGTGTTCAAGCAAAAGTATTGTTTTTATTAACCAAATGTTGTCTTTGACCTGGGAGTAATGTAGTTCCTCACCGCACATTGTTGATATCGTTGATTACTTGCAGGACATACCTATGAAGGACTTTTCTTGACATATTGATGTCTCTCTTCGCGCCTTTGGTCGGAGACCTCTTTTTGGACAGTGTGGTAAATCTAATAGGACTATGGTCAGATTCTGCTTAATTTAGAGGTTATGTCAACTCACCCTTCCCTGGACATGATGGCATTCTTCCAAACATCATCTTCCAAGAATTTAGACTTTAAACACTGAGTATACTTTGCATTGTCGCCAGCAGGCACAACAACATAGGATTCATGAAGTTTAGCTTCTTCATCGGCTGCTGCTGCTGCTGTCGCCGTTACCTTTGCGCTTGAGCCATCCATCTGGCGCTTAATTTTGCATCCACCACGACATCATCAACCCGATCCTTCAGAGCACAAAGCTGTTCAAAAATTCAAGTGGAAATTTGTTACGAGTACTCACGTCTGCACCCACAAACTAACTTCTACGATGACCGCAACCAACACCCTGACTGGCTTTTCGATTCTGTCAGAAATGCATGTCAAGATGGTCTTCCATCTGCTTTTTGCTTCCGGATAACGTATCCCACGTTGTTTACATTGAAGAGGCATATGCTCGTACAAAAACGGAACAACCCCAGAACATTGTCTAAAACACAATGGTAAGCATCCATTGCAATGATACAAAAACTTGAGAACATACTTTGCCATATCAGATGTTGTTAACGAAACTCATAATGCTTCTCTCATACTCCTTCATGTATATTCAATGCAACATCCCACTTCGCCGGCGCACCTTGCTCTAGCACCAGCGCACTTACTCCATCACCCCACAAGTGCACCCGTACCACAAACAATTCCTGCTTTCAGTAACGTTGAAAAGGTCTGCAGGGTCTCCCAACAGGTGCTAAAGAACCTGGTGTTTGCGTCGCAGAAAGCTGTACAGAAGAGAATAGAGACCAAGTATTGGGAACTTTGGAGGTCTAGCTTGTGAATACGAATAAGTGTCTGGAATCGGATAATTGATAGTGGCGCAAGGGTATTGAGATGGTGGTATTGAAGGAGAAGAAAACATCGGCTGAGAAGGCGGAGCATACGTTGTTCGGCAAGAGCGACCTCGAGATCAGCTAAAACCTGTGCTTTTGATATCTGTATAGTCGTGCTGTCCACCGTCATGCCACGTTAATAGCATCTCTTCCATCTTGCTTCATCTGAGGGCTCAATGTCACTGTCCTCCTGGACGCCTCTGTGCTTATGCTTGAGAGCACGGGTGGTAGCATGGTTCTTGTGGGAGAGGACACAGTCAGATGTGATGAAGGTGATGAGGATGTTGAACATTGTGAAATTTGTGCGGGAGAAAAGGGGTGCATTCCTATCAAGTCCTCAGCCTAGAGAGAGAGAGCATCAAGATGCACACATGACATTTTCCATGTCTAGAGGTTTTAGTATTAGCAAGGATCTGTTGTATAGGCTAGAGTATACGCATGCAAGCCAAGCGGATGTTCATCGTCCCAGCTCCTTTGAAACCGAAGGAAGGGTGAGGGGGTGTTCCCGCTAGTTACTATAATTTTCATGCAGAGTTAGCATGCTATTTGTCAGCCTGAATCAGTTGCACGTGACTTGGCGCGTTGAGCCTTCGATTGTCACTGGTCAGGAAACCCGACTGATGTGAGACAGGTATGCATACGATAAACAGAAAAAACTCACAGTCTAGGGTTTTTTCGTCAATGGTCAACTGTCGTCTTCGAGTTCGAGGTTGTCATCATTCACATCCACGGTAGCATCATTCTTGTGTATTTTTCCCGCATTGGTGCGTTATGTTGTATGAAGACAGAGCTGGAATGCAAAGCGGGACCTCTTCGACAAAGTATCTATGTACAATAATTAGTTAGAGTAAACACCATCACCGCATAGTTGAATGGGCCAATTGCCCTCGACTCAGCATCACTCTGCCATCGCTATAGTATCCTGGCTTGCAAAACCTTTTTCATTTATCTCTTTCTTTTCTTCTCCTTCCTGCTCATCTAAGGCGTGACGTGTCCACTGACTCATCTTTCCGCATGCTGTGTAGGTTGGATCTAACAAACTCCCTGCTTGCCACTTGGTGCTTGCTCGACACCATTTTGGAGAATGTTCCCCTTCCATATGCTAGTCTCTTCGCACCTTTGGTTGCAGACCTCTTTTTGGATAGCGTGGTAAAGACAAGAAGGGAGATCTAGACAGGCATTATGTAACATCTCGGCATCCTTTGTCCTTGCTATTGAAAACCGGCGAAGCTCCGCTGATTGCACCTGACTTTGAAATGCCATTATATTTGGCCTATTCTGGGAAAATGGTGTCGTATTTCGAGTCATCTTAGAGGGCAGAAGGTAGTAATCTTAGGAAAATGAAGAGTAAATAACAAATCTAGAGTGGCATTGGTAACTATATTCTATTTACAGAAAGTCGTGAAGTTAAGTAACTCCAATTCAGAGGCCAGCACCGGCATGTGGCCATGGCCACACTTTTCTATGGATTTTATTTTCCTTGGTTTGCACGCATCTCAGACTCCAGGAGGGACATAACCATCTCCCTAATGCTCCCAAAGTGAAGTCCTATGGTGGCAGTGTTGGTCAAACCAATGTTCTCATTGATTTTATTAATGAGAGCCTTGATTCTGAGGTCCATGCTGTCAATGATATGAGATGCTTTGATCAGATGATGCAACACAGCTTCTTGGTATTCCAGCATTGCCTGGAGGCAAGCGATTTTTTCATCAAAGTCGGCCAACTCTTCTTTGTTGCCGCCAAAAATGGTCCAAAGTTCAGTGAGAAATCTCCGATGGTTGTGGATTTTCCCTGTGAGTATTTGTCAGGCAAGGCACTCCACAGCATTTAGAAATGCCCTAAGGGATTGTAAGGTGTGGATACAAACCCCAATGGCCATGTGAAGCATGTAAACTGTCCTCTCAAATTTGTCAATAGTTTTGAAGAAGATTTCCACCTCAGATGGGTCTTTCCGAGGGAGCCAAGGCCAGGACCATCTCCACTTCCTTGATTCAAGTTGTTCAATGGCAAACGTGTTGGCACCTAAGATCCTAACCACATGTTTAGTATATCCCAACATTGGTTTGAGCAACAATATATTGCATACGAGGCTAGGCCTTGCTGTACAGCACCATTGAACATCTGCAATTTGTTGCTTGTAGTTTCCACTTGATCCCTGACCAGGATCAAAGTGCATTCAAGGGCCTCCTTGCCAGCGAGGTCACTTCATTGAACCCTAGCAATTAGACTTGGCAGGTAAATTCTGCTTAATTTCCTGATGTCCAATGCAATGTCAGTTCCTCCAGCTGAGTTGGCTCATAGGATGCCGAACGAGCTTGCCTGCAAATTGGCGAGCTCGGAATAAGGCATGCATGAGCAAGAGATAAAGTATGGGATGATGGGGAAGTTTCAGATGCTCGGGAAGGGAATAGATATCGGAAATAGAGGAGAAGTGAATAAGGATGAAGCGTTAGTGAAGAACGTGGTGCCTGCCTGGTAAACGATGAATAGGAAAAGATATATAGTGACTAGGAATGCCAGTGGGCATCTTATGAGGAGTAAGCCTTTCTGAATAATCCATAGGGAATCTTCTCCCCTCCCCCATACATAGTCTAACAGAACCGTCATGATGTTTCCAAGGAGACGTAAAACACTGTCAGTGTTTCAGAATGTTACTTATTGAACAGAGGATACATAAGGCAAACTTTACTGTTGTGTCATGTTCGCATCCATTACCTGTTGAATGGTGAGGAAATTAGGTGGGTATATCAGAAGACTATCCAGTATTATATGCACTGTGTTTGGAAGTTCAAGACACTGTGGTGAGTCTGAAGGTGGCATCATCCTGGAGAAGATTGCTAGAGTGGAGGCATCTTTTGTAAAATCCCCCGCTGGGATGTACAAAGGAAGCCTCGAGGCCAAAGATGCTATGGCGCCAGGCTGGAGGACTAGGATAACCGCCAGATGTTATAGAGTACATGTGTGGTTCTGATGCACACCTGTAAGTCACGTTCTTAAGGATCTTTGTACCGTCACATAGGTAGCACTGTCGTTTTCCGCACGGTCAAACACGCCATCATGGACCTACAAGAA
The DNA here is from genome assembly GCA_015039355.1 of Ramaria rubella. Classification (NCBI taxonomy): domain Eukaryota; kingdom Fungi; phylum Basidiomycota; class Agaricomycetes; order Gomphales; family Gomphaceae; genus Ramaria; species Ramaria rubella. The sequence continues at coordinate 68,498 of MU134382.1, read as the reverse complement.
GGGAGTGCCGAGTGCCGAGCTCCGACTGCTTTGTGTCACTGAAGGGTTAAGTACTCACCAATGAATAGAAACTTTGTTTTTATCCTACAACCACTGTGTACAGATATCATCACCAGTGCTCGTGTCAGAGCATCAAAATTTGTCATAAATAGACCCCCCAAATTATCAATGGCTACTAGCACTTCTGGTTGGATTAATGGCCCTGAGGATTTTGAAATGCCACCTGCCTCCAGTGTGGGTTCCTTTGAGGCAGTGAATGACTATACTTCCCTTGCTGCATCGCTGTCTGAACTGCAGACGTCCTACTTGAATGCATTGGTATGGCAAATTCGTACATGGTCTTCTGCTTTCTTATAATTGTGATACAGGAACAGCAAATTAAAGTCAACAGATTCCTCAGTGCTGAAACTCAAAGATTACAGAATGTTGTAAATAGATCACAAGAACAACAACTTAAGATTAACATACTCCTTCTGACAGAAATTCAATGGCTAGAGAAACTTGTACTTGAGCGCGACACCCCCCCAATTGGTGATAGTATATGGCCACTGCTGGGATTGAAGCTTAAAGGCCTTTTGTTGAGGCAGAAGTGCAATTGGGCTGCTTATGCCTACAACATGGGCAGTCAGTCAGAAATGAGACGGCTCTTGCAATGAGCTGCAAACCCAGCTTACAAGATCAGAAGTTTGTTTCCATCTTCACTGTTATATATTCCTGATCTATATATACAGAGCGAGGTGTTATTTCAGCTGCATTCTGTTATCCAGGTATAGCCCCATCACCCCGTTTAGACCTGGAGGTAGGCCACCATTTCTGAGGGTCAGGGATACTTCATATATACATCTAACAGTGCAACAATGAAAACACCTTTACCAGCACCGATCCACAAGTACAAGACATCGAAAATAGGAGATGCGCTCAGAGTCCAAAAACAAGGCCGTTCTCATGTAGGAAGCCACGCTTACCATCCTTGAATGAGGATGATCTTGAAGAGATCCGACCACCTACTCCGCCATCTCCTGAAACCATTATGGAAGATGGATATGGTCTCTTATTCGAAGAGGTAGTTATCAGTAACGGTTTCTTTAGCTCCTCGGGTAACTGGGTATGTCACATATAGGGAGAGCAGTTTACTATACATGTTGAAGATGATGTCGACGTAGAGATGACAAATGTTGGTGCAGTGACAGATACTGTGATTCTGATTCTGGGTTTTTGATTTAATGGCAGGGCACCACGTCAGCAAATCCCCACGTCAACTTCAATCTTGGATTGGTAGAATATAGCCTTCCAATGTCTATAGATGGTTCCCAGGGTGCAATGCATCTCGGCACCCATGATAATCCCACAGCATCCAATACACAGGATGTAATGCGTGTAGATCGCCTTCGTTGTTTTGGCCACTGCTGACCCTTCTGATTGTCCTGAAGTTGGGGTCATCAAATCATCAACCGCTCATTATACGGAACCCAAGGAAGCGCAAGACTGAATGTGATGGGCTCATAACATACCCAGATCTCCCTAACAAATGTATGAGGAAGTCCACAGAGAAGGGCAAAGTATATGAGGCCAGCACCAAAACGGCCAAAAGGCCAAAAAGGCCTAGAAGGTCATAGGTGGGAGGTTGAAAACTTATTTTATCATGTATAGTTAGAATGACTGGCAGAATGGAAATTATGGCCATGGCCAATAGATGTCGTGGGTTGTAGCACACTATTTTCGAGGGAGGTTGGCTTAGATGTAACTGCCAGTAAGCCGTAAATTTTAGCCGGTCAGATCCAGCAACCTTCAAACCCGGTCCAAAAAGCCACTGAAGGTACAATCTTTGACCTATTTTGACACACCATACAGGTTTTTTTTGAGATAAATAAAAAGGAAAAAGTCAGGATCTGGGTTGTTATGTGAATAACTGGAATTTCCTACCTTTGCATGGGGACGATGTGACAGTCCTGCAGAAACGGAGACATTGCCAGGCTGGCCAATATTTTAATGTAAATAGGTGCGAGATTAAAAATGCACTCACTTAATTTTGAGCTTCGAAGGACGTATCTTTCAGGTTCTGAGGTGCACCGCTCACCTCGTGATGAGCAATTATTTTCATTGTAGGAACTCACTAGCTGCACAGTGTTCCCTTTGAACAACCAGATGATGAAGAAGTCGCCGTCAACACGTACATATGCGCTCACAGCAGCTCGCATGAACTTACACATGTACTGCACACAGTTGATGGTGAGTCTCTTATCCTTTAGTGCACAACTGTCAGTGAACAAAAAGACTCAGCTGCTTCAAATAATATCAAACACACGCATATGCCATGGAAACTCGACAGTATACTCGACAGGGTACAACGGAGACTCGACAAGATACAATGGAAACCACTACTCAACTATTACGTGCACACGCATTGGTCAAGACCAAATGAGGGAAGAACCAAACACAAAAATCGCCCATAGGAAGCTGTACCTTGCGCTCACTTGATCTACAGCAGCATGTCCAAGTGCCACTTGCAGTACAACCCTCGGGCCTGAAGACTTCTCTACCATGCTGCCCACTGTTACGCCACGTTAATAGCATCTCTTCATCTTGCTTTGTGTTAAGAGAGGTTAACCTGATAATAGCTGTCCAAAAAGTGGCCGTGAGTGGATCTTTACATAAAAAGTGAAAGTGCGCCTAATGGAAATTGCAATCACACTGCACGTGAGTGGAATGACCTTTTGATAATGCCTAACGTACATGACTGTACCATAGCATTTGCGCACGTGACCTGTTGGTGAGAAAGACACAGGTACAAGGTAACTTCGGGTATATTTTCTTGATCGATACGTCCCCTGGTCGGTTGCACACAGCGCAAGTTTCTCAGCTCTATATCGTTACAACCGCACTGGCCCACATAACCTATGTGAACTTCATCCTCACAGTATTATTGTGTGAGTGACCTATACAAGTAATTGATACAAAAGTGCACAGGTCAGGGACTTCTGCAGGGATGTTATTAACACTTCGATCCCAGCCTCTAATTTCCTTCTGCTGCTAAGTAGCA
>MU134382.1:41175-58122 GCA_015039355.1 Ramaria rubella | reverse complement strand
GCTGTTACATGTAGTATATTCACTAGCACCAGGTGTCACACACTTGCATGCGTCTTTGCTGCCACTGCCATGTGCATGTGGTATCTCACTTGATGTCAAAGGTGCGTTCACTGCAACACAAAGGTACATGATACAAAGGTATGTGGGTCCATCCAGTGTGATTCCAAGATGTATGTTGGGTGTGACTATGAGTGATCTTTTCCCTGTTAGGTGCAGCCATTGATACAGTGGGGAGTCCTCGCTCACGCCCATGCATGTCCGACTACAGCCCACCTGTGACGGATGTTAACACAAAGGGGTGTTCTTGGACTGCTCTTTTACTTCAGTGCTTGTGTTTTAAAACATGCAGTACTTTCCCCCTCCTGGCTTTTTTAACATACCTTGGTGTTTTTGTTGTGGTTTGTTTTGCCATTGTATTGCTTGCATAAATTAATGCCTAAAAATAATAGAAATGCCTCTCAGAGAGGGAGTTGTCATGCTGTATCGTCCCTTGTTCATCTGCTCTCCCTCTTGACCTGCTCACGTTGTGTGAAGTGGTATTGAGGTGAGGCTGCTAACACTAGCACAGTAAATAGTCCATAAAGTGGAGGATGACGCAAGTCTTTATATAAACAGCTTATCACTAATGGGACATTGTAAAGTGATTACATAATGGGATTGGATTCCAATCCCATTACATAATCTGCCATATGATTGATCACATGACAATGTCTCTGTGCATGACGTGGCTCCTCTATCAACTACGACATGAGATTTATCGATCGCAGGTATCTCACCCAGATTCATTATGCCATTGCTATAGGAGGGACCTGTAAGCATGCTGTTTCAGTGAACGACACTCTAGTCTTACGATCGTGTTCCAGCACGGGTGTACAAAGCAGTGGATTTGAAGACCGCAGAGGTCTGTGTTGTAAAGGTGACTCGTGATCGACCGAGCTTTTGGAGAGAGGTGCTTGCTTATGCATGATTATGGAACATCCAGGGCACCCCAAGGCTTCTGTGGTATGGCTGGACTTCTGAAGGGTTTATTATGGTTTTGCAAGGCTTGAGGGCGAATTTGGGAAGGCTGATGGCAATATGTGTGTTCTTTGGTGTGACCCCCCATATCTGTTATCTGGCCATTGAAATGGTAAGGCTTACTAACTTCCAGAGGCAGTATACTCATTTATGTCAGATATCTCGAATACAATCTGTCCATGGTGCAGGGTTGGTGCATGGTGACATCAAACCAGAAAACTTTGCCCTGGGAGCAATACACAGCTCTGAAATGCTGGTCTACATCCTAGATTTTGGCAGTGCTTTTCGGTACACCGTAAATGGCAGGCACATCGAGGACAGGCCTGTGCAGGAATTTTATGTCAGGACAATCACATATTGTAGCCTGAGATTTCATGAAGGACTTCATAGTTAACTTCCTGCATCTGCTGTGAACTCTGTGACTAAAGCAACTGTTCTTCCAGAGCTTTCTTGACAGGACGATATAGAATCACTGGAATACACCCTCTTGGACATACACGCACCAGGCCTGCCCTGGTGGAATAAAAAAAAGAAAAAGGATTTATATGGGGCTGAAATTTCAGAGGATTCCATCTATGGTGAAAGAAGAAGTTTTTAGAAGACGAAGACTATGGTTTCGTATTCCCTGTGTTTATGGCAATGCTGAGGTACTCCAGAACGTTGGAGTTCCACGCCAGACCAGATTATGAAATGTCACAGGCTATGTTCATCCCTTTAGAAGAACCATCAGAGGAATAGTTCAATCACCATCATTTCATGGTCACCATCAGGTTGTTTAAATTATTATCATCACTTGTACGGCCCAGTGTACCACCTGTGTTGCCACTACTACATCTTTGTAACCTAACAGATGTCCATGTATTTTGTATCAGTGTAATCATTTTTCTCTCATCATTATGTCTGCCTCAATGAATGCACCATTAGCCATTTACTCAGTACCACTGATTCCAATCGTCGCCTAGGGCCCTCTATCTCCTCCTCTTCTTCATATTCTCAGTTTCTCTTTGATGCAATTTTTCTTGGGGGGACTGGGTGTCTGACCTCCGACAATGTCCAACTCAAGTATGCCTGTAAACCGAAATACCATCAACAATTTCACCCTCTTGTTACCTGCATCAGGCTCACCTTGTTTACCTCTCTATTTAGTACCTTGATAGCCCTCACCAGGGTTCCGATTCCCTGAGTTTACGAAGGAAAGAATCGGCTGTTATAGTTGGCCATTTTGCCCTTCACAAAGATCATCCCTTTTTTCCCATGATAATCCAGGATTATGAAATTTTGTCCACAGTTTATGTAAGAAAACCATACAACCGGACTATGAAACCCATCTCTTTTTGGATTTCAAGATGGTTTCAGGGTCCCAATGGGGTTCTACTGGGAATGACCATTTTTTTGGCACTTTTATTCTGCTCAGTTCGTAGAGACCTCTGATACAAAACATCCAATTTTTATCTGGGTGTTATCTCAGACCACCCCTCTGACTTCCTAGGTCCTTTTTACAATTTTTATCTCATTTTCTTTACTTGTCATATCAGTATCTCAAGGAATCCTGTTGGGATTATTGTCATGTGACTTCATTGCTGTCCACAAGAACATGTGCATGCTGAAATATAATATCATTTCCTCTTTACATGTACATACAGGCAGTACTAAGAGGTACTACTTCCACAGGGCAATGTTGCCTGGCCCCCAGGGCATCCACCTCTTCCCTCCAGCCCACCCTCAACCTTCAGACCTAAAAAAGACATGCAAGAGGGCAGCGGGGGCCGGCGAGAGGATGGTGGGGACAGGGAGAGAGTGGTGAGGATGGTGAGAGGGCGATGGGGGTGGAAAGAGGGCAGTGGAGGCAGCGAGAGGGTGGTGGGGATGGCAAGAGAGCGGTGGGGGGTGGCGAGAGGGTTGTGGGGACGGCGCAAGGGCGGTGGGGCCGGCGAGAGCATGGTGGGGATGGCGAGAGGGCGGCGGGGGCAGTGAGAGGGAGGTGGGGACAGCGCGAGGGCAGTGGGGACGGAAAGAGGGCGGTGGGGACAGCAAGAGGGCGGTGGAGGTGGCGAGAGGCAGCAGGGGGTGGCGAGAGCGTAGTGGGGCTGGCGAGAGCGTGGTGGGGAAGGTGAGAGGGTGGCGGGGGCTTAGAGGGCGGTGGGGGGTGGTGAGAGGGAGGTGGGGCCGGCGCGAGGGTGGTGGAGGTGGCAAGAGGGTGGCAGGGCCAGCAAGAGGGTGGTGGGGACGGCGAGAGGGCAGTGGGGGAGCGGTGAGAGGGAGGTGGGGCCGGCACGAGGGCGGTGAGGTCAGCAAGAGGGCGGTGGAGGCGGAAAGAGGGTGGTGGGGCCACCAAGAGGGTGGCGGGGGGCGGCGAGAGGGGATGGGGACTGTGAGTGTGCGGGTGTCGGGGAATGAAGGGGGCGGTGGACCTAGCCCATCTGCGGCGTTGTGCACCATGGGACTTGGCCAAGGCAGGGGAATGTCAGGTGTACCAACATACATCCCCCTTGCTGGCGTGTCCATCATGTAGGCTGTGGCAGAGGGCCGTCCAAGCCTGGACAGCCCTGTTCAGTCGTGCACCACCGCTGGGGTGCATGGATGTCACAGCACGCAACAGCGCAGTGACAAGCATGATACTCGACAGTGCCTACTACACTACAAAAGATGCTCACCGCACACGTGGCTATCATCATCAGCTTTTGCCAGACCATCATCTGCTGTGCTACCTCCAGTCTGCCAGACACATCATCTCCACACTCATTCTATTTTTCATCGATTCTATTTTCAATATGCCATCCAGCATTGCCGCCACCACATCCCATGACTCATTTCAGATGACTGCCAAGCCAGACATACACATTGGACCCACGCATTGAACTTCCTAGTCGGTGTTCTCCTCTTGATGTTCATTTGTCCAGTCCTCCTCCACAAGTTGCACATCGTCAGTCTTATCCTCTATATGTCGAATCTCCTGAAGGTCCATACCGAATATTCCCCTCATATCCTCCTTATCACGTTCACGATTGCATATGGGTATTTGATCAAACCTTCCATGCTCCCTTCTACGTCATTGGTTTTGACCCAAACTTCAAACCAGTGAATGGTTGGCATCATATTGTCCTCAGGAATAACTGGTACATCAAAGAGCACGGATTAGGAACAGAGATTTGCCATGGTGATGTGCCTAAGGACTTCGTCAAGAAGGGCTTGTCTTCATTCCCTCTCTGGAGGAAATTCGTATCCAAGTGTCGTGATTGGTTCATATGTTTCTGAGTCGTCATCAAGTCACATGACTCACTTACTCATCTTCGGAGATATTTGACAAGGAACTGGAATCCTATTGGACGGCTATGACTCATTTTCTTCACATGACTCACTCGCTTCTTGGGTGTACTTCTATTTCCAATTGTTCCACATGGTCTATTGTCTGTGACTCACATCTATTCTATTTCTGGCTTCTATTTCAAATTTGCTGCCATATTTCCCTTCATTTCTTCGACCACCTGACTCATTTTTCCATTTCCTTACAAACCACCTTCCTATTTTGGTTTTCTGCCTCTCGCCGTTAGTCATTTCTCCTGTCTGCTGTCGACGACATCATTGTATGGCATACTCGCATCGTTTGTTGTTCTGCTCATGTATATAAGGCCTGTTTCGCCTTAGTGTACCCCAATTCACCTCTTTCAGTTGGATTCACTTGTCTAAGTCTAAGTCTAAGTCTACTGCTACGTCTACTACTACTACGTCTACATCAAGGCCAGCTTTGTCAATCACGTGACATTTGCTGTTGTATCTCGTCTACGCTTACGTCAGCGTATTACGTCATCATCTTCATCACTGCTACATCTTCATCTTCATCTTCGTTCTACCTTTGTTGCTGCTGATAGCAAAGCGCACTGAGCCGAACACCAGTGTAAGTAGCCGTGCAATGACGACACCGCTACCCACTGTCTTTTGGATCTATTTCCGAAAGTCAACCGACAGCAGCTTACATGCAGTCCAAGAAGATGTGAGGACCTCTTGAGGGTCCCCTAGGGTGGATGTGGGCTGTCCGGGTGGTTGTGGCTCGTCTCGGTGGTTGTGGATGGGCAGGGCGCACTGAGGATGTGGCCGTCGGTGTGGTGGCAGCGAGAATGTGTCTGCGTGATGTGGACCGTCACACACAGTGACGCTGTCATCAACGACAGTGTCCTGGCCACCTGGTGGTTGTGTGCATCGCGCCGCACAGTGACGGTGATGGCGGCAAGCACCTGGCCAGCTCAGTGCTCATGTGACTGATGCTGACTATGCAAGAGCGTACACTCTTGCGTAGTCAGCAAAGTTGATCCTTTCCCTCACGTGATCTGCCAGCACAGCATTGCAAGAGTCTGATCCCAGCCCCACACGCACCAAACCTTCATGTATTTTGATCTGGTGTGTTTCCTTTCTTTTCTTTACTTGTCCTTACTGTCTGGTATTCTTCCAGTGGTGTCAGTTCTTTTCAAAGCACAGCTATTCATCTTTCACTGATGCAGGTCTAACAGATTCTTGGTTTCGGTGCTTGGATTCCTAACACAATTTCACAAATGAAATAGTCATGGTGGGTGTTCTTAATATTCTTCCCATTCTGTTTACCAACTCCAGAGCAATACCATAGCAGTTCCTGTATGGTTTTTACTTGCTGTCCCCCACCTATCAGCTCCATCCCCTTGGCTTGGTTTAGTGTGTTCTCCCAGATATTTTCATTCAAATACTTTGCAGTTACATGATTGGTCTGCAGATGGTTGGTCTATTCAGACTGTGTGTGTGTCTGGAATGTCCTGGAGCTCATCTATGGGCAAGATTCTCATCATTTTTATGTGGGTTATACATGCATGTCATTGATTGAGTGCTGACTTTGCATCTCTAGTTACATGTGAAATAGAGGGAAGTATACTAAGGTAGCTTTCAGACTAATGTTTCCATAGTACCTGGGTGGAATGAAACAGCTCACTATGGGCATCGCTGTGCGTATGACGTCGTCACCGGTGGTGTGGCAGAGTATGTCATTTCACCCTGGTACTCAGGCCTCTATTACCAATGTGTGCGTGCGACATCGCCGCCTGTGGTGGTAGAGGCCTTCACTGTCAAATGTGCTGATTGGGTTTTAAGTCACAGGCACATTGGGAGTGAGAAGAGGACAATAGGGGAAAATGAAGGAACTAGATGGAAGTATGGAAATCATTAGAGGTTCCTGTGAAATAATTTGTATTTTTTAAATCTATGATTGTTGGTCAGCAGTATTTATAAGTCAAATTTGTCCCCATCAGGACTTTTAGTTTTTCACATTGATCAAAACTTGATGACAACCATCATGTCACAACCCATAGCTGGCTGTATCATTCAATATACTTTCTTCTTTCAAAGACGATGTGCAATCATGGGTCAGGTGGCCCCTAGTTCATCTGCTTAATGCATGACATTGCCCCTGAGCATGCAAACTGGTCTGTGGCTCATGAAAATACACACACTGAATGCTATGGAGCAAGCATGCGAGATTTGGCCCCAGCTCCAAATTCAAACAAAGAAGACAGTCAAACAGTATATACATCCAAAGTTGCCAAGCCACTAGAGTTCTCACTGTGTGAGCCTAAACCTAAATACTTCGTAGATTTGCCAGTGCTATGTCTCCACTATGTCAACTATATCATTCTGACCAGAGCTTTCAAATGGTCGGTGACTGTGCTACTGACACTGTACATCTTGAACATTAAATGCAACAGACCTTGAAGCTCTGATGACCATATAAATAGGTAACTATGGTAACAACACCCCCCTTTCACAGGGCTTCAAATATGGACAAAAGAAGAATCAAGGTTTATATGATACTATGCACAACGAACTTACCTGCTCTCATATGTGTATGCAAACTGATCTGTCATTTTCAGAACATTGAATCATTTCAACACAGAAGTTTAAAAAATCATTGGCAATGTTTTGAGTCCCTTTAGTTTAAGCTAATCAGGTATGGAACTTGTTAATCAGCTTGGCCATTTCATGGTTGCCACAGGTCTATAGATGTATATTCATCAATAAGTATCGGGCACAGTGTACCACCTGTGTTCTGCTACTAACAGATTTTGATGTTAACTGTACAATGTCTGTGTATATTATATCAGTGTAATCAATGACTCTCATGCATGACAGTGTATGTCTGTCCATCAATGAATGCACCATTAGCAATCGGCACAGAGAGCCCCAACGTCACTCAGCACCACTGATTCCAATCGCCGCCTAGGGCCCTCTATCTCCTCCTCTTCTTCATATTCTCGGTTTCTCTTTGATGCAATTTTCTTGGGAGTACTCAGACTGATCTAAAGTCCAACTCAAGTATGCCTGAAAATGAACATACACCTTGTTAGCAAGGGGGTGTCAGGGTGACAAACATAGGGGAATCGGCCTCTTTCATGCGGAGCAGTGACCCATTTCACAAGTCCATAACATCCATCTACCTTTCTTGGTACGGTTTAAGTGAAAAACAACGGTCACTTCTACCAGGTAGCCCCTTCTCAAAGTAGCAGGGTTTGTATGTTTGTGGTGTACCATCCTGCTTGTCTTGTCATAAGCAGCAAAATTTGTCCAATATATCAGATGACTCACTGCTTTTCATCCGAGATGATGACTTTCCTTTCATAGTATTCAACCAATGCATCCAACGATGGCCATAACCCTTTGGATTTGCCTCGGCGTGCCAGATGTCCCACAGGGTCAACGTTTGGTGGAAATTCTGTGAGTTTTTCTTCACTTTTGCACATGAAGTAAGGTTTCTGGAGGTCAAGAGCAGCATGGCCTTCAAACTCGGTTGGCTGCCAAGATTGGCAGCTGTTTGTTGGGAACCGTCAGGTCATGATCTCATCAACGGTCTTGAAACCCATCATGCTCTGCTCAAACCCACAGCTGCCTAAGCCTGAAATTCGAACCATCTGCTATGCCCAGGCAACATTCCGTGGTAATCTATCCCTTTGAGCGAAGACCTTCATAACCATATAAAAGACTCAGTGGTCCAACTGGAGGATTGGTGGGAGATGAAAATCGACAAGATAACCTTGAACACGGAAGGTAACCTCCTTATCAAGGTGTTTGGGTTGATTGTGCCATTTAAGGACATATTTGTCAGGGTTTGCAGCGTCTGCATCTTCAGGTACCACTTCAAGCAGCATGGCTAATTCGGCAGGCTCCTGAAAGTGACTTTGAACAAGATGTGCATGGCCTTGAGCTGCAGTCTTACCTGTAGATGAAGATACTTGGTGTTATGTTTGGATGTGCTGGCCAGACATTCTTCTTCTTCAAGAGCATCATCTAGTGCTCCTTGACATCAGCATGCAGTCCCACACCAAACATAAGACTTATGGTAAACATTGCTAACAAGCTCACCTACCAAACGACCGTCCATGGCACTGTGTGCAAGGATAAATTAGTGTCACCTGCTTGTAACAGTGCCCATGCCCTTTGGCCAATAAACCTTGGTGTGCACAGATCAGGTGGACTGACCCTGCCGCCTCCTCCGTCGCTTTGGCGCCATCTGTCTATTCATGTCACAACATGTAGGGTAATAATCACGCCGATCATGTAGGAAGGATATATTGCCAAGACGTCACCATGTCATGTCCGTGTTTCCAGAGGGACCGGTGCAGGTTCACTCTTGGGATTATGCAGGGATATACACAGAACCCTGGACGATACAAAGCCTGATTTCAGGCACTAATACATCTGCCATTAGAGTAGTCCAATCCGTCGGATTCTGCACCATCAGGAGGTTAGTCCATGATGTTTGGCCTCACACTCGGTTGATGGAGGCATGGTTGGGCTGCCCGTCGCTAGGTTCATCACTGGCTGTTGAGCGCTTCTTTAATGACATGGGTTCAGTGGTGAAATGCAACACACGGGGTACCAGATAAGTGTGAAGCATAGTCATCAATATAACAGTATAAAAGCAGCAACATGTTTCTCTTTTGTTTCTACAACTTCATTCGTCCTTACTCTCCATCCTCTCCCTGGACGTTTTGTTCGTAAATGGCCAAAGGAATCCCTACAAAGCATGCATCACGACCAATGCCCTCTGCCAACGCATCTAGAGCCCAAAGGGCCACTGCCCGTGCTGGGAAAAAGAGCATCACTGAGACAGGATTGGTGTCTGTTACTGCTGACTCAAGGTGTTGTGCCTACCATGGTCCCTCTGGCCAAAGCTTATTACTTTGCAACAGCACGTCGCCTGATAAGACAAGCCATGGTGTCAAAAAAGGAACAGGAAAGCCCTCTGCTGACACTGAGATAATATCAGTTCATTCAAGGTGCATCACATCGTCCTTGAACGTACCTCGTCTCACCTACCCTTTCCTCTGCAGCTCCCCATTTGTAGACTTAGATTTTGTGTTGAGACAGGGTACTGACATTTTTAAGGAAGGGAGCCTGTCGCAAATAGGTGAGTTCCCTGCCACACTTGCACTAAATCCCACTCACCAAAACCTGAACATGGTAGCTCACCTCAACGGTAGGCATTCTCTGGGGATGTTTTCCAGCCATGTCTCATGTTTTTCAATGGGGACTAGAAGCCTTAAGAGGGAACATACACTATCTCCGGTGGTGAAGAAGGAGGATGATGTAGAAGAGGAAAAGTATGCTCTGATGGTACTGCCTCACACCCCATTGATTGACCCAGCCCCAAATTATTATGTAGTCCCCCTCCCTCCAAAAAGAGTAAGAAGCAACTACAGGGGATTATCCCTACGAGTGATGAGGAGCCTGACAGAGACATCACAGCTGCCAATGAAGGAGGTTGGAGCGATGGTTCATCATTGTCTGGTTTTATAGTTGACGATGATGCCTCCTTAGAGATGATGACAGACTCAGGGAATGAAGCTGTTTCGTCAGGAGAGGTCTTGTAAGCTACCTATACACAATGGTCTTCATTTACGCACCTTGCCGTCGTCTGATATTTCCATCACTAGACCATCTTCTCCCCCAAAGTGTCCTGCCAACAAGGGCAAGGGGGTTCAAGAGCTGCAGTCCCAAACAATCATCGACCATACTCAGATGGTGGATCAAGAGAGAGTCCTTGAGGCAGTAGGGGCTGCTACAAAGGTGTGTGCCTGCTTCCTTCATGTCATCTTACTCATGTTAAACCATGGATTGTAGCAAGGACTCCTATGCTCAATCGGCTCAGGCCCCTGGGCATCCACCAGAGGTTGATCACCCAGCTTCATCGGCATCGTTGCATCAAGATGAGGAAGAAGAAAGCCCCATCCTACAGAGTCCCATCAGACTCTCACAAACTTCCCAATCCCACCCTCCACATACTCTGAAAGTGGGTGAACAATGCGCCTCTGGATCAGGAGCTTCTCAGGCCACCTCAAGCTGGGATGACAACGAGTATGTGATCGCTGCTTCCTTTGGCCATTTGTCGATCGTGACTTTGTTTGATTCACCATGTTCATTATATTAAGACCAAAGGGCCCAATTCTACAGCAAGATGGTGATCTTATTCCACTTCGACCGCCTGACCATTGATTGATCCTGCAGCAATTCATATTACCGGTGCATGAAAGAATATCAGGCAAACAGACCTGCCAAATGTGCCATTTTGGATGACATCTTAGATTTGTCTCAGGAACATCGTGAACTACTCCTTGATGTGCCTCGCTGGAGCTCATATGTGTTTCAAGAAACTCCCACCCACCTATTCATTTGCTCCTGCAGTGTCGTTCAATGGAGCACAGAGTATCCCCCAGGTTGTGGACTTACAAAGATTTTTCTGAACGGCTATCGGTGGAGTAAGCATTCACCAACTGCCTGGGCTTGACTTCTCATCTTGTATTCTAGATGGTTTCGAGACTTCCTGAACAAGCCGTACTATGGGAAAAAACTATGCCAACTTTGCAAGGTTTCCAGAAAGCAAGCACGTGTGGAGATCCGTGCAGGACCCAAGTGCCTTCGGAAAGAGTGGAAGCTACATCACAGACTGGCAGTTCAACAAGGGAGCAACGGTCAATGTGCTGCTGGGCAGTGTAGGGTCGTGCAAGCTCATCGATCACATCCTGCTGAACAGCAAGCTCCATCACCAAATTTGCATCTACCCCTTGGATGGTGAATGGCAGAGGGTTGTCACCATGATCGGCATGGTCTACATGACTGGATCTCTGGAGTTCAACACTTACAAGGGTGCCATCGTCATTGGCACCTGAGGGGTAATTTCATGCCACAAAAATGTAAGGACACTCTTGGTTTTCATTGACATTTTCAACAGAAAAGAACCAAAATTTATCCAAGATTTCATAGTAGAAAAAAGGTGAGAAAATTAGTAAAATATATGAGATTTTCATGAGATTTTTCAAAACTATTAGCCAATGGATAATCCAACATTTTTCTTTAGTTTTTGCTAGGAAAAACCTGATGGATAAATGTTTATCCCTTGGATAATCATTCCATAGGAGTTTTTAATGAAAAAAATGGATATCCCTTGGATAATCATTCCCATAGGCAATATATAACAAGTTTTCTGAACTGAAAAGGCAATGAAAAAGTCCATGGATAAGAGTTTATCCCTTGGATAATCATTCTGCCATAGGCAGAACATTTACCCCATATGGAAGAATGATTATCCAAGGGATAAACTCTTATCCATTAACTTTTTCATGACCTTTTCGGTTCAGAAAACTTTGTTATATATTGCCTATGGGTGAATGATTATCCAAGGGATAAACTCTTATCCATTGACTTTTTCATTGCCTTTTCGGTTCAGAAAACTTGTTATATATTGCCTATGGGTGAATGATTATCCAAGGGATAAACATTTATCCATCAGGTTTTTTCCTAGCAAAAAACTAAAGAAAAATGTTGGATTATCCATTGGCTAATAGTTTTGAAAAATCTCATGAAAATCTCATATATTTTACTAATTTTCTCACCTTTTTTCTACTATGAAATCTTGGATAAATTTTGGTTCTTTTCTGTTGAAAATGTCAATGAAAACCAAGATTGTCCTTACATTTTTGTGGCATGAAATCAACAAGTAAATTCATTATTTCTCACATTTTACATCCATTTCCCATGTCTATAAATGTGAAATATGTACCAGATTTTCAGGTCCGAAAACTTGATAAAAAAGCAGCATTTTTGGGAGATTTTTCAACCAGAACAGTGAATGAATAACCTGTAAGGAAAAAGCATTTTTATCACATTTTTTACACTAAAAATCTGCTCATTCCCCCAGTGCCAACCTTGCTGTGAGCAGCAAGGGAAAATTTGCAAGCAGTGCATGGTCACCGTCCAAACGCAAAGCGGCTGTTGGGCAGGATAAAGACAAGAAAAAATGGGCCAATACGATGTGGGGAAATGCAGAAGGTATTTAACCAGCACCATGTGTCGTGACGACATCA
Source organism: Ramaria rubella (assembly GCA_015039355.1). Taxonomy (NCBI): domain Eukaryota; kingdom Fungi; phylum Basidiomycota; class Agaricomycetes; order Gomphales; family Gomphaceae; genus Ramaria; species Ramaria rubella. The sequence goes on along the minus strand of MU134382.1, from coordinate 45,730 downwards.
CTTATCCCCACACAGTGCCGATCTATGATGGCAGAGGACTAAACATACCCTGGAAACAATGTAGAAGACATGCCCAGAGTGAGCCAGGATTTGGACTTGGATTCTGTTGTCCTTGTCACTCACACCACCAGTCTGTATGGTGAAAACAATATCTCTCTTAATGTCCAGTTTGTGGTACAGATAGCATAACTGTGATAACATTGGACCCCATCTGGAAATGTGATGTTTCAGCATACTTTATAAGGGAATTAAGGTGAATCTGGGTGTGTATTTGGGATTGGTTCCAGAGGAAGACCTTGCAGATCAGGCAGCTGTGGGTTAAACAAGAATGAATTAAGCACTGAGGCGGTGGCAACAAAGTGCCATGAAGTGATCATGTGTTATTGATCATATGAGACAAGACTCTGTGAATCAAAATCGACATGGAGACTGGGCAGAAGCCTGGACAAAAAGCAACAAATGACGGCCTAACTGAGTAGGAGAGTGGAAGCATAAAGAGATACGTGAAGATGCATAGGATAGATGCATCTTTGGAGACAATTTAAGGTCATCAGTCGGCTGAAGTCTCATTCCATAAACATGAAAGTTGTGCTTTTGATGAGAACACATTGCGTTGCATCAGACATGTATGTGGAGTTGAGTGTTACATTGGAATGTAGAGCTTAGAGAACGGGAGAACTAAATGAGAACATTCATGTGTGTTGGGACCTAGTGACGTGCGGAGACTGAGAGTGGGTGGGTCTGGGGAGAAATGGACAGAAACAGTGGAAAATGGCCTCATGTTGGAGCAGGGCTCCCTGGTTTCGGGAGATGCTGAGCAGAGGGAGAGCCTGGTAGTAGCTTAGTCAGCTTTTCTTAGTCATCATCAATCTATCCTGCCTTGTCCCACCACAGGCATCCCACCGCAAGCCCTCCTGGCTCTTCTCCATCTTGGTTCACAGTCCCCAAGTGGCTGTTCCATGTGGTGACACTGAGGCATTTGATCCTGTGTAATACCTGCCTGCACACCACAAGACCAACACACCATGGCACACTGCAGACTGTTTTATGGCGATTTTCGTGAGGGCGAAACACAATGGCTCTAAAACTTCAGTAAAGCATGCCAGGAGAGAGACTGGAGTGAGGAGAAGACAGTAAAATTCTTTGGCATGTGCATGACATGCGATAGACCAGCAGGAGACTGGTGGGAGGATGCCTACAACAGCCCAAGAGACAACTGGTACGAGTTGCGACGCGCCTTCGTTGCCAAATGGCCCCAGCAACCTCCCCATCTCCACTTCGCGACCTACCCAGACACGAGCCAGGATGGACAGCAGACCCAGACTACCCTTGTAGACAACATGACTACCCTATGCAAGCTATTGACAGGCATAACGACTGTGAACACAAAGCCCAAGCTGAACAAGATGAAAAAGAAGGATGAATCGCATCGTACACGAGAACACGAGAAGAAGTCGTCAAAATACGCTCCAGACATTGATGATGAACAGAGAGCTCAGAACACGAGTGCACCTGCCAGCACCATAAGTGCAGATGTCAACAACCTGACCACTGACAATGAGATGCCGTGTGCGACAAGTGTCATGAGCCAAGGACTTGATGACAGCAACAACATGAGCACGACTGTCACAAGCAGCACACCACTGAAGACCGCAACCAACAGTACCCCCATGGACAGGGCCCCAACAGACGAGACCTGCGACAAGACCACCACATGTGGCAACCTACCCAGTGACCACCCAGATGAGAGTGCACTGACGACAAATGGATACACCAAGAACGCCAGCACAGAGAGCGGTGTAACACTGCCTACAGCGTCAGATACGCCACCACACAATGTGCACACTGAACATACACTCACCGAGCCAGAGAACCACGACGGTTCCATGAACATCACGACCAGTGCAGGACGCAACCGTGATGTACACGTACACAGTGATTGGTGCGCACCACAGTTGTCACAACAATGCCAGGAGCATGGCCCACAGCACAGTACACAGGGAACAGACAGCGACAATGCCCACTCAAGCCAGCCGCAAATGACGACAATGGCAGCGACACCCGACATCCAGGCAGCACACACACACCATGATGCCGAACCACACGAACCAGAGACTACACAACAGCATTTCCAGCGCGACATACTGTGCACCACCCCGGTCGCAAGCTGCGATGCCACCAGCATGCCCAACACCACACTCCACACACTGTTCCCCACCACACCACGATGTTGCCCTCGCATCTTTTCTGCACCACCCGTGCCCCATCGCGACGCACGAGCTGAGGACCTAGAGACAGGACCTACGACGTCAGCATCACGACAAGGAGCCACAGACAGAGTCGACGAACGTACCAGCGCCGGACCTTCGCAGCCCAACGACCGCTGCCACCACTGCGGCACATGCACCCCCGGCTCATACGCGACCTCATGGACTACCACTACCACGCCTGTACCCCCACGCCCCACTGTAACCCAAGCGACGATACAGACCCGCACACTCACAGACGACGAGCACACACAAACACGCACGTACAACACAGACCACCACTCCGGCACCTGTACCCTCACGCCCCACTACAGCCCACAAGACAATGCAGATGGAACCGCCCACAGATGATGAGCATGCATGCGTATACACATACAACGCACATATAACGCAGACCACCACCCCAACAATGATCGCCACCCCTACTGCCAATGGCAAGCGCACACGCACGCGCATGCAGAGTACCGCTGCCATGCAGACCTCTACCACCTACTCACGCCAGATGAGGTTGCACATGGTTGACCAGACCACAACCATGAGCCAGCACATGAGCCTGGGTCGTCATCCAGCTCCCTGCACCGACCCCCTTGCACCAGCTCGTACACACCCAGACGAACGCGAACGATGAACACGGAGACATACCTGAGGAGGCGACACGGAGAGTAGTGCATGAACTGGGCCGACGAAGTGGAAAGAGAGGAAAAGATGTATTTGAATCCCATCCCCAAACCAACACCAGCCCCTCACGACATCTCATGCCTCAGATCCAACAACAGACAGCCATGGCGAGGTTTACAACACAGGAACAAGCAATGAATCCAACAGAGACCTCAACCTCAACCCTACCGACATACACTCTATGTATCCCCACTGCCTCCAATTTGACATCCACCACCGCTAGCCCAACCTAGACTCACAGTACGACATGCGACACCACAGAGATTCTTCACACCAAAACAACCCCAGCATTGCCAGGACAGTCATAGGAAGAACAGGATCTCGCAATGGATGACAGAGGGTTGGATTCGACGAGGCGCTGGACACACGAGGACATGCATCGCCTGGAGGGGGGGCACCTGGAGCAGGGCTCCCTGGTTTCAGGAGATGCCAAGCAGAGGGAGAGCCTGGTAGTAGCTTAGTCAGCTTGTCTTAGTCATCATCAATCTATCTTGCCTTGTCCCACCACAGGCATCCTGCCACGAGCCCTCCTGGCTCTTCTCCATCTCGGTTCGCAGTCCCCGAGTGGCTGTTCCAATGTTCAAACTTCAACAAAAGGCTATTCCCTCATGTTTCCCAATGAACCCACCTATAGCGGATACCATAGGGTTTTTGACTGACCTATTCCCGCAACTCTGAAGGTTCACTATGGTTGGCTGAACGAATCTATATCAGGTGTGGTAGTGAAACATGTTGGCTGAGGGACATGTTGGTGAGAAACCTTTAGTATCTATTGTATCATGGACACCCACGGTCACCCTTGATCTAAAGTGCAGCATGATTATGTAACGGGATTGGGATCCAATCCTGTTATGTAATCATGTACCAACATCTCTAGGTGGGCTACTTGCCCATCTGAGGGGTTTTGCACAGTGATTGACAATCCCCTTGATGCATGATTTTAAGACACAAAAGGGCATCTAAGCTGTGATCTTAGGACACCTTCCACACTGTTGTGACCCAGAAGTGATAATGATCCCCAAACCCTGAAAGAAAACTGAGCTAAAATCCAGGCGATCTCCTTGGGTATATATCTATTTATATCACCCTCATCTGAGTGACATTACTATAGTCTAAGCAAACCCATATGGGTCGATGAAGTGTTCCCATATGGAAACATTACATATGGACCACTACCACACCATGGTGCTGTCCCTTGCAATCGACCCCGTCCATCCCCCTCAGCCATTAGCCCTTTTGGCACCCAGTGCAATGACGATCCTCTTGGTCTGCAAAGACCCTGTGTCCCAACGTTGTATGATTTAGATCATTTCTGAGGATTGATCAACGCCGACATCGTCAATGCCCTCCAATATATCAATGGGCTTCTTCCTGCCTATTTTTCCCATCTGCCCTTCGCCCTCCAGCCCAAGTCCTTCGTGCATGAAATTTGTGTACACTCTTGATTGTCTGGTTGAAATCTCAAGCCCTGGCTGATACTTTGAGTTGTTCTTTAGATTGGGACCCAAAGCAACAAAGATCCTTGGCCAGCACTTCAGCAATATTATGCCAAGGCAAATGGACATTATATGAAGCTGAACTTAAGGTGCCAAGAGTTTGAGTCCTGGGAC
>MU134382.1:0-28437 GCA_015039355.1 Ramaria rubella | reverse complement strand
ACATTGCATCTGCACATGTTATTATGGATTGAAAATGCACTCACCCCCCAAGACATTCGTGATCGGTTATTAGATGATGATTCAGAATTCCAGCAAACATTAATCAAGTATTTGGAAGACAGTCACCAGGGGGACTATCTAGGTGCAGAAGAACATGCTCTCAAATCCGACTTGGATCAGTATGAGCAACTGCCAGGTTACATTAATCCCAGTTTGTCCTTACCTGTGGAACCACGATGCGGGCATGGTCAGATTCTCAGCAAAGAAGATGTAGCCCTAGAAAAAAGGACCTGGTGGATGAACATCAGATCCACGTTAAATGATTTGATATTCAGAAACAACAAGCACAGGTGTAGAAAATATTGGTGCCTTAAGAACAAATGGAATAAATGTAAAGCTTGTTTTCCCAGGTGTCAATTCCTGGAAACACATGTTGATGAGGAAGGCCATCTTAATATGAAGAAGATGGAACCTATGAACAACACTTTCAATTCTATGTTAACTTATCTTCTGCGGTGTAGTTCAGATGTCACCAGTCTGTTATCAGGAACTTTGATCAAAGCCTTAATTGCCTATGTGATAGACCAAATCCCCCCTAAAGACTTATAATATTTTTGAAACGATACATGACATGTTTGACAGGAATACCGTGATGCTCAATGGTGACAAAACACGTCAGGACAAGGCTCAAAGCTTGCTCACGAAAATTGTCAATGGGCTAACCACCAAAATGCAGATAGGTAGCCCTATGGCTGCTGCGTATGTGTTGGGTCTGCCTGATCATTATGCTAGTCATGATTTTAAACCCTGCCATTGGCGGCCATACATCAAGGAAGTTTTGAGCTCTTGGCCCTAATTGTGATGGACTTGGGGAAAATGAGGTGCAAGAGGAAAAGGTTTTACTATGGAAAGTCAAAGGAGAGTATGTTGCATTCAGTGCTGTTTTAGATTACACCAACAGGCCATATTGTCTGGATTATTTGAGCTTGTATGACTGGTTTAGACTTTGTGGGAAGCAAAGGGTTAAAGGAGATCCAAAAAAACAAAGAGAACCTGAAGAACCTGAAAAAAAATGTTGTTTTAATCTGATGATGAGCATTCAGAAGATGAGTCAGAAGACGAATGTGTTTGAAAAGAGGGGACATCACCACAGAAGAACAAAAGAAAGCACAAAGAACACAGTACTGACCTATTACAATTCCTACCTGGTCACCCTTATCTCAACAAGTATCAGGTCAAAATGCTTCAAGAAAAAGATTCAAAGGTACCCAATTTTTTAGGAGGTCCTTTGCCAAGAAAGGATGCTGGAGCTTATGAATATTACAGCGTGACCATGTTAACATTGTTCAAACCCTGGAGGGGGGGAGAACAACTGAAGGAAGAGGGGCAAACATGGAACCAAGCTTTTGAAACACATACCTTCACTCCATGTCAGTTGGATGTCATGAAGTTTTTTAATATACGGTATGAATGCCTAGATGCTAAAGATGATTATAGTGCGCAAATGAAGGCAGATGCTTCCTTAAACACAGATTTTGAGATTGATGGTGGTAACGATGAATGGCATCGAGAAAAAGACATGATGACCCAGCTAGAAGATTATATGGACACCGACATGTTGGCGGATGAATTAGAAACACCTTCGAAAAAAACACTTAAAAGGCTAGAAGACATGAAAAAGACAAAGCAACGCATGGAAAATGCGGGATGGTTCTCTGGAGACCCTGTAAGATGCATATCAGGCTCCCTTGCATCACCTCTGTTGCAAGGGGTGGTAGATTCCAATACCAAAATTCAGTGGAAACATTTGCTAGAAGATAAGTGTCAGCAGGTGCTGAACAAAGATGACTTTAGCACAGCAGCTACCTCAGGACAAAAAAACTCTAATCAAAATGACTTTCCTTTACAAGACCATAGTGGCACCATTGAGAATGAGGTTCGCATTATTGATCATGGAAAGGAACAAGTCTGAGGGAAACCCAATATTAATACCTTGATTACCGACACAATCCTCCACTTTACGTTATGTCCAGAACAAGAACAGGCTTTCAGCATCATAGCGAATCATGCCATAAAGCCACAACAGAAGCAGCTGAAGATGTATATAGGTGGCATGGCAGGTACTGGTAAGTTGCAAGTAGTAAAAGCCTTAAGACACTTCTTTGTACAAAGAAATGAAGTACATTGATTAGAGATAGTAGCACCCACCGGAAGTGCTGCAGCTTTGATAGGTGGTTCCACATATCATTCACTGCTGGGATTTCAAGAAAAAGAAGAAGGAAGAACTTCTGCCACTGCACTCAGTAAGGTCAAAACATGTCTTCAGCATTGCGAATAAATCTTACTTGATGAAGTATCCATGCTCTCATGTCAAAACCTGTATGACATTAGCAAAAGACTGGCTTTAGCATCAGACAATGCGCAGGATGCATTCAGGGGCATCAATTTGATTTTATGTGGTGACTTTGCACAATTGCCTCCAGTAAGAGCAAAGGCCCTATATCATATGGATATTGGAAGAAGACAAGGACATATATCAACAAAGGATCAAGAATGTGCCATAGGCAAAGTGATCTGGCACCAGTTCACCACAGTGGTGATGCTTCGGGAAAATATGAGACAACAGTCTCAATCACCTGAGGATGAGGCCTTCAGAACAGCCTTGGAGAATATGAGATATAAAGCATGCACAGAAGATGACATTACATTGCTTCGATCCTTGGTTTCAAAGGGTAAATCTGGTCAAAGAAAGCTTGAGGAATCACGGTTTAGAAGCATTTCAGTCATAATCTGTAGAAACAGATATCGAGATACAATCAACGAGATGGGTGCCACAAAATTTTCTGAAGAAAACAGGCAGAAGCTGATTGAATTTCACTCCATAGACACCTTAACACGTATGGGAGTGAGGGCTCATTTAAAAGTGGGGAAATGAAAACGTGTATCAAAAAATGAAAATGAGTGGCATAATTCATTACATCCAGTAAAACAAAGAGTCTTGTGGAACCTACCTCCAGATGTAACAGGACATAAAGCAGGCAAGCTATCCCTCTGCATAGGGATGCCTGTGTTAATATAAAAAAACATTGCAACTGAATGCTGTGTCACAAATGGAGCAGACAACTGTAGTTGGTTGGAAAATAAACCATAAAAAACACCAGGATAACATTGTACCAATAGCTGAGGTGTTGTTTGTCAAACTCACCGATCCGCCCAGAACAATCTGCCTGGAAGGGCTCCCAGATAATGTTGTTCCCTTGACTAGAACGACCACAACAATAGAATGTCATTTACCTAATGGAAACATACAGTCCATTATGTGGGACCAGATTGACGTGCTGCCCAATTTTGCCATGACAGATTATGCCTCCCAGGGCAGGACCAGACCGAATAACGTGATTGACCTCACAGGATGTGACTCACATATGTCATATTACACGTGTTTATCTCGCAGCTCTACTGTAAATGGCACAGTTATTGTGCAGGGTTTTAAACCTGAGGTAATCCAGGGAGGTGCACCTGGATGGTTGAGACAGGAGTTCAGAGAACTTGAAATCTTGGATGAAATCACATGTCTGAAAGAAGAAGAAAGGCTGCATCCTAGTGTTCAAGGAGACTGTAGGAATGGATTATTAAAGTCCTATCGTGAATGGAAAGGTCCCAACCATGTTCCAGTACGAGTACCGCAGGCTTTGCGTTGGAGTAAAACAGATCCCTTTGACATCTTACTTGATGGAATATGTCATGAATGGAAAATTGTTGAAGGAGCTGAAACTACAACAATGAAAGATGTCCCTCCACCTGCTAAAAGGTGTCGCCTCACTGTCCCTCACGACAATGTTCTTGATGTACAACATGAAGCAGATAAATGGAACAAGAAACAAAAAAAACAAAGACCCTCCCTGTGGGTTTATCCCACCTGCTAAAAAAACCACAATTGTTCAATGAGCATTCACTGAATGTCAAGTTCCTGAGGGGTTGATATGGAATGATAATTCCTGTGCATTTGATTCATTCTTGACCCGTTTTGATCAATATTTGCAAAGATCATAATGTCACACCATACCAAGTGCTGGGTGAGGGCAATGATTATTTCAAAGTGTTGATGGATCAATTTGTCAAAGTAAAAGCGGGCATTGCAACGTGGGAAGCAGCCAGGGACCAAACTCGAATGGTTATGGTGTCTCAAAAGGAGGGGAGATGTGCATTTGGCTTCCATCGCACATGGATAGCAGTTTGACATCCCCAATCATGGTCGCACGATGGCAGTGTTCAAAATGCCATGGTGTTGTAGCTGAACATGAGGCCTATTCTTTAGTCCAGCATTGCACACCTCAGTTATGGAAGGAACATGTGTGCAGTATGGACCTAAACATTGCGGAATTGTGGGGTCGCACACAGCACTGGTTCAACATGAGTCTCTGCAACAAACAAAAGAAAACCTGCAGAAGGTGTAGGAAACAGACTGGGGAAGGAATATACCAGTATATCACAGCACCTGAGCTGATTATTGTCACCATGGAATACATTTCCCAAGCAAGAATAGACAGACATCTGGAAGTCAGAACATTAGAACAGGGAACACTCACACTTTGACTGGCTGGGGTTATATACTTTGGCGGTGAGCACTTCACGGCTTGAATAGTTGATCATGGAATGAAAGTGTGGTATCATGATGGGATTACCACGAAAAGGTCTTGTACATATGAAGGAGATCTAAGTTCCCTGTCAGATCAAGAAATGTGGTTTAAGGAAGGCAGAACAGTATCTTCTCTTATTTATTCTCATGTTTGATCAGATGGCGTGAATAAGTTCTATGGTATGGCAGACACAAAGACAGTGTTACAATGACAGTCCAGCACCGGTTGACCATGTTTGTAAAAAGACAGCCTCAGCTCCACCGATCTAACAGCTTGATTACATAACGGGATTGGATTCCAATCCCATTATGTAATCAAGGTGGGCATGAAAGTGTATTATATAATGAGATTGGAATCCAATCCTGTTATATAAGATTGTGTTGTGTTCACCAAATATAATATTTTTAACATCTCATTTTTCCCACACTAGCTACTGGTAACAACACAAATTTGCTTGGGTCAGCAACATGGTCCCCAAATAGACAGCAGACCCATGTAAGGCAGGTGACTAACTAAACACGCACTGGCATAGTCTGAAATACATCCATGAAAAGAAATGCATCAAGCATGATTAAGATGACAGCTTTGGTGATATCTGTTCTTGCCTCATCAATGTGCATATTTTTAGCCACCATATCTTGGAAGATGGCCTACACCAAGAATGTCCACAAAAATTATGTAACAGGATTGGAATCCAATCCCGTTACGTAATATTGCTTATATTTGTTCTAAACAATGCCAGCCCCATCGCGTGACATACACATGATAGTCACGTGGAGCATTCCTAGCTTCAATTCACCACTGATTTCAAGCTCAATGACTATGAGAATGAGGCTCAATTCCGATTGATAAGCAAGTCCTCTTTATATCTATCAATGATTCTATCATCTTAAATTCAAAGTGAGAGGATATAACCATTGGAACTGTTTAGAGAATTGGTAGCTGTCGTTAACAATGCAACTTGGTTATGTAAACCACACCCCAGACATTCCATGGAAGAAAAATGAAGACCAATATACTTCAATGGAATTGTACCTGCCGAGCGGAGCTGCGGCCTGCTTCCTGCTAGTAGCATACATGTGTGGTGACCGTAACACTGTCACACTGTCAGCAGTTAATGACATTGATAATGATGGGAAAAGCTTCCATCAGGGTCACCTCATCCTCAAATTACCACTGCTTCCACAGCATTGAGATTCTCAGTCATTGGCACGGCTATAACCATACAGTCGCAAACCACAGACTGAACTATATGCTTGATAGAGTGAAAGGTGCGTGAAATGGCAATATTCAGCAAGGAAACTGCGAAGCTTGCTTCGCCTTGGGCAGTAGGGTCCGTGATGGCCAGACCAAGAACGGTAAATATAATGGCCATGAGGCAGAACCGTGCTATGGACAAACGAAATATGCTTAATGAGAGGTAGCAATTAATAATCACAAAATACAGTAACTCACCGAGTTCCATCAGGCAAACTTTAGAATGTGTCCATTGCAACATATCTGCCATACAAACAAGCAGCTTGAAAATACAAAAAAAACAGTGCAGTCACAGTAGTAGATACCTTGTCTCCAAATTTTGATAGAGCCCAGGCCAGTTCCATGGCTAGATGTTGCAATCACGAGAGTCTTCTTCACGGGATCAAAAACTGTCTGAATAAATATATGAGCGATAGGTGTAAAGGTGCCGTGACAATGCTTACTGCAATCATGTTCACTTTCTCGTGAGCTGTACCAGAATACAGAAGAAGAAGAAATGTGAATCGTGCTTGCAGCAAGGAATGAAATTAAACAAATACCATCATAGAGGATTTTGCCTTTTACTTTATTTGACGAAAGGTCTGAAAGACACAAAACTCCAGCTGAACCTATGTGAAGGACAGCTGTGACCGCCTCATCCATAGTAGCAAGGGAGGAGAAGATCGGCGGAGTCGGGTCTGACTCAGCTCTTAGAAGTCATGTCATCAAGGGAAAAGAGGATGGAAGTTCGTAGACATGAATGGTGTATTTATCGGTATCATTTACACTGAAAACGGCCAAGTGTCTATGATTGTGGGTAAGAGCCGAGCATGTGCTAGTTGTGGAAACGTAATGAGAAACCTGAAATAGTAATGAACTGGGATTTTGTGCACAGCATTATTTTCAGGGGAATTTCCCACAACGGTTGCCCAGAATCTGTATCACAACAACTGAAGATTTTTCGGTGTCTGGGTACCTTCGGAATCAGGGCTTGTCTCACATGATTTGATGATATTGTGATATCAACAAGTGCTGGGCATCTTCGGTAAAGTCTAACCCCAAGGTTTTCATCCGAGCAAGATCTGACCAAGGAAAGCTTAACCTAATCCAACAATCTTTACAATGTTAACATTTACTGCATCAAAAAGAAAAACAAAAGACCAGAAATCACCTGGTCCTGGCCAACTTTGCCATAGCTTGACATACCCTCTTATTGAAGCGGTTGCAGTTAGACAGCCTGAGCGACTAATAGCAATATGCTCAACGGCACCATAATGGGCATGAAATGCATTCTGCATATCTCGTACATGATCCATGGTGACTCAGAGGTGTAGAACGGCAATGGCCCCACTCTCAAACCCACAAACCAGCTCACACCTCTCCCAGGGATTCCAGACGAGCATGTGAATCATATCTCTGCTTGAGACGTTGATGATAGCTTTGCCGTCCTTGCAATGGTTTAATAGCAGGGGTTGTCCGGGAGTGTAACTGGCCAAAAAACTACCATCTGGAGAGAATGCGAGGGCTCCTGGAACCGCAGTGATAGCATTGAGAGTTGTGGTAAGTCGATAGTGAGCAGACATGGAGTTGGAAGGGATGGGAGACAGGCATTCAGGCATTCAAGTTAACTGTGCCCTTTGTCCTTGTTATGGCCACTGCACCGAAAGACCAGTGATGAGTAAAACAGGATGCGCCGCACAGATAATTTAAAGTCAATACTGTGTTGGCTTTACTTACCATCTTACTTTTCGTGTCTCAATTAAATTCTGATAGAACTACTCTACAAACACATGGCGAGTCTCTTGAGCCGAAATAACACCTCACATTTCCTATGGCCAGAGGTTTCAGCACTAGCGAGAATTGGCTATGAGTGCACGTGTTCATCGTCCCAGCTCCTTTGAAACCAAAGGAAGGGTCGGTGGTGCAGAACAAGTTAGCGTGCTATTTGTCAGCCTGAATCAGTTGCATGTGACTTAGCATGTCGAGTCTTCAATTGGGAAACCCGACCGATTTTAGACAGGTATGCATACGAAAAACAGAAAAAAGTCACAGTCTAGGGGTTTTTGTCAATGGTCATCGCACTGTCATCTTCGAGTTCGAGGTCGCCATCATTCACATCCACGGTAGCATCATTCTCGTGTATTTTTCCCACAGTGGTGCATTATGTTGTATGAAGACAGAGCTGGAATGCAAAGTGGGACCTCTTCGACAAAGTATCTATGTACAATCATTAGTTAGAGTAAACACCATCACCACATAGTTGAATGGGCCAATTGCCCTCGACTCAGCATCACTCTGCCATCGCTATAGTATCCTGGCTTGCAAAACATTTTTTCATTCGCCCCCTTCTTTTCTTCTCCATCCTGCTCACCCAAGGCGTGATGTGTCCGCTGACTCATCTTTCTGCATGCTGTGTAGGTCAGATCCAACAAACTCCCTGGTTGCCACTTGGTGCTTGCTCGACACCCTTTCAAATAATGTTCCCATTCCAGATACTAGTCTCTTTGCACCTTTGGTTGCAGACCTCTTTTTGGATAGCGTGGTAAGTCTAATGACACTACAGTCAGATTCTGCTTGATTTAGAGGTTATGTCAACTCACCCTTCCCTGGACATGAATACCATTCTTCCAAAGCCAGTCTTCTACTTCTCACCTTATCGCTCTAGGTTAATAGGTCTGACATCTTGAATCAACCTGTCGCACTTTGCTGGCGCACTTGCTGTCACCGGCATGCCATCCATCTATCCATTGTCTGTCATGCCCTACACTATGTTACAACCGCAACGGCTCATACTAACATCGGCTGAGAAGGTGGAGCATAAGTTGGCTGTGAAGATGCTCAGGCTAACATGGTCAATACATTGAGGGAGGAACCTCAGAAGGGCCAGTAGTAGGTGCTTCTTGCGACATTTGGCAATGTTTTTTCTCTATCACCACCAGTTCCTGCTGCTTTACATAGGTAGTTTGCACAACTGAGCTGTTTTATCATGAGATGGAGATAGGATATGACCAGATACTCTCTCTCAGACTTCAGTCTAAACATGTGGAAATAGTAGATGACAAATTAGTCAAAACCTGGCAACTATTTTTCTTCAATGTCCAGGAGGTGTGGACAATATCATGGAGCTAGATATGTGAATCACGTCGTGTGTTATGTAATCACACATAAACCATCACTGCGTTGAGAACCATGAATGTGGGGGAAATGGGGTATACACCAGGGCAGCAGCGATAACAGCAAAGGCGTACATTAAACTCGTGTTTTGAAGGGAATTTGAAATTAACCATGCTTTTGGGTGATTTTTGCGGAGTGTCATCTGTGTGGTATGCAATGTGGACAAATAAAAAACTCGGCCGTGCATTCAGAATCGCAATGAAAATCCTTGCACTCACCAGGATATATTATTCACTTGCCAGCGATGCTGAAATACGTGGCAGAATATTTGTGAACGCCAGCGAAAGAAAGTCATAAAACCCACTTACTTGAAGACGCGTCTGATATACCGACCTAAGAGCCCAGTGAGTGTCAACGTGATTAAAATTGGTGCGTGACAGATTCAAACCTTACTCACAGAAACACGAATATGCAAGGAATACCAGATTGCGCTGACAGCAAAAGGATGCTAAGTTGTGAGCCAGACAAAATAAATACTGCACATACAACTTGAAGTCTTCATCATCTTCCAAGAATTCAGACTTTAAAGTCTCTTTACATATTGCACTGAATAGACTTTGCCTCACCACCAGCAAGCACAACAACATAGGATTCACGAAGTTTAGCCTCTTCATCGGCTGCTGCTGCTGTCATTATAGTAATGAAATAGTTACTCAAGCTGATAATACTTCTCTCATACTCCTCATCAGCTTCTCACTCTAGGCTCATAGGTCTGACATCTTAGATGAAACTTCACGTATATTCAATGCATTGTCGCACTTCGCCAGCGCACCCCGCTCTTGTGCCAGCGCCCGGTGCGGCTGCTCAGTGTTCCACATGGAATGAAAATAGATGGACCAGGGGAATGCACCGTGATCAGAGGGATAAATTCGTGAGCTTTAGACATGAAGACAGAATGTACTGAATGTCACAAAAATATTAGACATCAATGGGTGCGCCGCAGCGAACAGCGGCCCAGGGCACTGGTCTGACTAATACGAGGACATACAGAGTGATGCGCAGTCAGAGAGTTGTGGCTGATTTGTGTAAACTCGAATACAACTTGTAATGCCTTTTAGGTAGTCGTCAAAACTTTGGATGTTGTTACTAGATAGCAACTTGCTCTCAGAAATCCTGTGATCGATCATCACAGATATATGCCATGATTGTAGATGCTTGTTTGTGATTGTATTAAATCGATTGTGTCAATATTCTTGAACTCCGTGCTGTGCGCATGCTGGAACGACATGGTGAGATGCATTATCTTGTAACAATGTCCTAGATGTTCACCGCTAATAGGTACAGAGATATACACTGGAGACTGTGTGTTTAGGTCATTGGAAACCTGTCAACAGCATCGCCTTTAATCCAACTGGATACACAATGGCCAGCGGTGGTTGGGCTAATCTCCATCCCCTTAACATGATCCTTAGCATTCATTTTCACAGGCGATGATTGTCGTGTCATTCTTTGGGACTGTCACAGCAGTGAGCCATCCCAGGAGATACATGTAGAGGAGCATGGGCCGGTGCTGCGACTTCTATGGATCCCAAATACAGATATAATGCCATGAGAGGGATCCACTATCCTGTTTGGATGTGGGGATGGAACAATTCATCAATATCATTACAATTATCCAACGGTAATGTCTTTGAAGTGCAGAAACATGTTGATGCTCGATCTATCATTGTTAGGGCGTTCTAAAACCCATCACCGTGTATCATGAACATCTCAAAGCAATCCAATCACTGGAGTATGACCCCTACTACGGCCACACCGGTACCACTGCTGGAATGTCTCTCCATGTTTGCGAATTAGGATCAGAATGTTGACTTCACACTCCATGATTCTATTGACGACTTACACTCATGTTGGATTTTTCTTTCAGCTCATCTCAAGCTTTCATGGGAATATACACATGATAGACCATCCGTCGCTCGTTTGGTCCATTCCATAAATGCAGGGGAGACTCTCTGTTGGTTCTATTCCTAGAGACACATTAAGTGTACGTCTGGTTCACTCTTTAGTCGATCTTCGTCTTGACTTCTTCTGTTTAGTATTAAATTTACAGCATCTACAGGAGAGAAAATCGACAAACACTATCTTCTCAGCAGAATGTTTGGGCTTTTACAACCCATTTCTACAACAAATGTCTGACTATGACTTCTTTGCTAGTGGAACACGTGCTGTATCTCCTGACGGAAAATCGTGGCTTGTTGGAAACCTTTCAACCGGGGTGGAGCTTTATGACACTGAGAATTTGGCATGTATCGCCAAATATGACCAGCCCAAGTTTCTCAATGTCTCTAAACAAGTCACGTATCTGAATGGAGGTTGACTTATGATTAGTGGATCTGATTGTGGGGTTGTGCACCTATGAGATCATGAAGGTAGAGCTGTCCAGCAACTGTCACATTCAAACTGTGAGTGTCATTACTCCCTGATTGCTTGACACATCTCATCTTCCCTTAGCTATATGTCCAAACAATACAGGTATTTTATTTTGCCAAATTCACTAGTATTCCCAAGCATCGACATCCCACCCATAGGCACTTCCTTCTGAAAATTTAAGCAGAATAGCCAGTTCACCCTGTACCAGAGATGGTCAGAAAGTTTCCATTAAGATTTGGCGCAGCTTGGAGGTAAGGGTTCCTGATCCGCCATCTGTCTTCTGTCACTGCAACCCCCTGAGTTTTGTCAACTGCAACATAGGTTGAGCCTCTGATACCCATACTAAGAAGAAATGGACCCGCTCTGTTGCTTTTTGCCAGTGTTCTCTTTGGCGTTGTTGCTGTAATGATAGTATATAGGCCAACATTGGGCGTGGCGACGGGCCAAAGCACAAAAGGATTGAGCATACACATTGGTAAATTTTGGATACAATACAGATTTTAATGATATATATTCAGCACTATCCTCGGCTGCTGTATAATCTATTCAGGGGAGGCCTTAGGCCACTTCGAAGCCTGAAAATTCAGTCGTGCGTAAACCAGTGTCTGTGAGGATAG
Organism: Ramaria rubella; assembly: GCA_015039355.1. NCBI lineage: Eukaryota > Fungi > Basidiomycota > Agaricomycetes > Gomphales > Gomphaceae > Ramaria > Ramaria rubella. The sequence goes on along the minus strand of MU134382.1, from coordinate 16,400 downwards.
AGGAGTGGTACACACCATTGCTGAGATTCACTGTCTGCGAATTTAACTGATAATCTCTTCTAGTTGTACAATAAATATAGACATATACACCTGTGAAAGAGACTCTCATACTCTTTTTTTTGGCAGATTGCGCCTGATTATCTTCAGAGTCGGTAAGCAGCTAACAAGAACCAGAATACCAAAAGTGCGGAAATGTCAGGATCAGGTGTTAGAGTGAGTCATTTACATACTTTGGAGACCTGGGGTGAGAGTCTAAGAACACCGGAGGCTTTGGCCTTTTGCACTGAATATTTCAAAAACGTCGCCAAGAGGTTTTTTGTCGCCCAATGATTTTTATACCACTTCAAAATTGCAAGCTTGTTATCAGCCTAAACCTGGCATTGTGAATTGTTAGAAGAAGTGGAAGGCGTGGGATTGCATAAGTTCATTACTTCATGACAAAGCTCTTCAATAGCTTCGGGGTCTTGCGACTTGTAGGACTTGGTGAGGTAAAGGTTCTCTCTTGCAAGGTCTTGTAAAAATTTCTATGAATTACGCTTGAATCAATGGTCGGTTATCAAAAGGGTTTTACACTTAGGTTGTGGTTATCACATGAGCTCGTAGAACCGTTCCAAACAGTTCTATTCAAGCGGTGTGTGATGGTTACAAAGTAAATGGTTCTGAACCAAAGGTTCTTCCCACGCTACAACTATTACAGTTGTGGACATGTATGGCCGTCCGCTGAAATAATGTGTTGGCATAAACGGTGGGCGCCGTGGAAGCAAACTATAAAGTGCGTGACACGGTTCAGAGACTCAATTCCAGCCTCCATGGACGGGGAAGCGTGCCTACCTGAGCTGCCTTGTAATCTACTTGACTCCATCTCAGGGACCTGGACAAGGAATACCCGTGAGCTTGGTGAATGGGAGCTGACAGGTGTATTGAGCTCTGTTGGAGTCAAGAAGTCGTATTCAAGGGGATATAGAATGGGATGGTCAATAAGGGAGTCAAAAGGAACCCTTGGGTTTGGCAATCATTTCTTCTTGGGTGGTACTGGCAGAATCAAGAGGTGATGTCTGGGCACGCGCGCGTGCTTGGGGCAAGACTCGTTGGGATCACTAGGATCTACCATTCCTGTGATATGCAAAGGTGCTCTTCCGGTGCCGCAGGGTATATTGCTTACAATGCCACAATTTGACTCGTTCAATCCTGTCACTGTGCAAAGTCTGACCATCACCTCCAACATTGCATTTCGAAATGAAGGATATGCATGTAAAGTACCTGTGTGAGCAGCCATGTGTCCCATGCAATCCTTCAAGGGTCCTTCCTCGGATACCACTAAATGACGTGGCTTCCTACCAAGGGAGGGTGACAGGCTATGTTCTGGACTGAATACATGGTGATCCAGCGCAGGAGAAAAGTAGGGAATGTGGCAAAATTGTTGTGCTCCAGGTGACATGGAAGTGAGTACTCAATCTATAAAGCCACTCCTCCTTTGTTGGTCGTGCGCTGCATTTTCTTGACTAAACTCAGAGTTTTGCGGAGTTCTAGGGGAGAAAGCTATCACTGCCCCTGAGATTAAAGACGTGCCTTTTGGTATCACCAGTCCAAAGAGACGATTGGTTTTGGTGGCAAACGTAGGCATGATTCACGTTTCTTCTTCTTCTGTATTCTGGTGCTGCTCATGAGAAAGTGAACACAATTGCAGTAAGCATTGTCACAGCACCATTCCACCTATCACTCATATATTTATTCAGACAGTTTTTGATCCCGTGACGAAGACTCTATGTCTAGCCATGGGACTGGCCTGGGGTCTATGAAAATTTGGAGACAAGGTATCTACTACTGGGACTGCATTGTTTTGTGCATTTTCAAGCTGATTATTTATATGGGAGATATGTTGCAACCGTGACGGACACAGTCTAAAGTAGGTGAGTTAATTCGTGGCTATCAACTGCTACCTCTGATTAACCATATTTAATTTGTCCATAGCCCATAGCACGTTTCTGCCTCATGGCCAGTATCTTTACCTTTCTTGGTCTGGCCATCACGGACCCCACTGCCTGAGGCCAAGCGAGCTTCGCAGCTTCCTTGATGAATATTGCTATTTCATGCACCTTTCACTCTATCAAGCATATAGTTCAGTCTGTAGTGTGCGACTGTGTGGCTATTTCCATGCCAATTATTGAGAATCTCAATCCTGTGGACGCAGTGGTAATTTGAGGACGAGGTGACCCCGCCAGAAGCTTGTCCCATCATTATCATTGTCATTAACTGCTGACAGTGTGACAGTGTTATGGTCACCACACGTGTATGCAATTATAAAAAGAGAACAAAGAGAGAGAAACTTTGAGCAACCGGTGGCTCTGCAGCCCATCATATATATATGTCTGCACCAAGGCCCTCGAACCTTCCTACCGAATCGAACTCCGGCTTGATTCCGCCTGTAAATGCCCACATTTCCAATGAGGCGGAGAGCCTCCTGGAATCGCTTAGGGCTTTTGAAGAAACAAGTGTGCTTGTGAGGCGCCCCTCGGAGCATGTTTATTGTGCGAGCTTAGAAACAGAAACCCCTTGCTTCAGTGATTGTGGGTAGCCCCATATTCATGTGATATGCCTTCTGGCCGACATGTTGCATTGAGCCCTTCGCAATCTAAACCGTGAAAACAATGCAAACAATGTGTCGGCCAGATGCATGTTCCTCCCCCACAAACCTCACAAGATATTCAAGCCAACTTAACCTGTTTCAAGGCCCTTCCTTTCTTCGGGGTTCCCCCTAAAGGAGCTGAGGCTAGCTTAGGACACTAATGCCATGAGAGGCAGAGCCTGACTCCTTTCTTCATTGTATATATGTATTCTCTCTACTATGCCAGCTCACAGTTTTGTCTTGCATTAATGACCTCTCCGACTCAGCTCGAGCTTGATTTTGATCTGCCGTGTTCAGCCTTGTCATTGGACCGCTCTCTCCCTAGCCATGTCCAGTCTGGCTCCCCTGTACATGTGGCTCTGTAAGCAATATACACCTAAATCTAGGAGCTTGTCCTGACCAGTTGATTAAATAGAGATCTTCCATCTATGGGAACAAGAAGGTGTGTATATGTACCCTCCGGCTTCCAAGTCGGGCGCTCATGATACCTTGAGGGAGAACTTTAGGGGTCACTCTCAAGCATCAACCACACAAGTAGATCATTTATCGCTCCCCGATAGATTGCGCTGCAAGGAGAGCAAGTGGTATCGACAGGAGCATTGGAACATTTGGTACTGCGACTACTCACCCCTCATGTTTGAAGCTCCTGCTCTTCCCCCTGACCATTCTGAGTTATCCGACAGAGACCTTTATGTACAATACAATGGAGAGGGTGGAGAAGTGCTACGTTTATGGCTGAGAAAGTCAGGCAACAATCGAGCTCAGTGGATTAGGGCTTATCCCGGCTGCCATCACCCCACAGTTCCTGGGCAATCATTGATCATTAACCATTGCATGGAGCCAAGTTGGGTTGTGCCTCAAACAACAAAGAAATATGGCTGGTCTGCACGCAAGAAAGCAGGTAAACCAAAGGTGAGCATACGAACCTGTTGAAGCCTGAACTTTTCTCTCAAACACGTTCATTTTAGGAGTCACTGTGAAGGGGGCTCATGCGTTATGCCAGTCGCTAACTCTCAACTGGTGTTCTTTGTGCATTTAGTGATAAAAACCAGTATTAATATTAAGCCCAGCATGCAACCCCCTGGTCCTAACTTCTCCAACCGCCGATCATTGAAGTCCTCGCAGACTTGCAACAACAAATTTCACTCAGCAAAATATAGTAATTGAAAAGATACAGTTCTCAGGGTTGCAAACATTGCTGTTAGTGAGCGTGATTAAATTCAGTTGTTGTGGATTTTGCCTGAGTGACGGGTGCGCCTGCGGCATTGTATCCTTTTTTGCCCTTTGCGAAGTCACTCATCTTTGGAGACAGCAGTGACTGCAATTGAGGTCAATAGTGAGATAAAACCATGTTATAAATGAGAACTCACCGAGGGATGCAAGTCTTACCATGGAGGATGGTGAAAGTTAACGATATCGTCTGCACGTGTGTAAAATTTCCCACGTTGCAAGGTCATGGCTCCTCGTTATTATCTCTGTGCCTGCAAAGTCGCCAAATGTTATCTAGGCACCGAAATCAATCCAAAAACAGGGCAAGCCATCACCGGACAATACCTTCCTCGTAGAACATGGAAGACTCACCAAGAGATTCAGAAGGAAGCAGATATCACTGAACAATGGAAATGCTGGCGATGATGACTCTAGTTCGCACGATAGCTTCAACGGGTGCAGTAACTGATGAAATTGCACTTACTGATGCTGCCGAAGCTCAGAGGGATCATAGTCCAACCAGAAGAGGGCACCGAGGCATGGTTGTTGTTGAAGTTCCAGGCAGGGGCCAATCCACTCATAACAAGCCGAGCAGCACGAACCTTAAGCTGATGAGTACCTTGCGCTTTGGTTTGTTTTATTGTTTTCTGAACAATTGGAGGTTAACCAACTGTCATTTCAGAAGAATTGGAACATACCTTTATGCGGTTGCGCATGACCAACAGGTGCCGCTCTGGAGTCGCGTAGGGTGAGTGGGAGGTCTTGTTGAGATGGAGAATCAGGGAGAGAGAGAATGCAGCATGAGGCGATGGAAATGGGAGGAAGAATGCTCTGTCGCCGCAGTGCTACTTAGCAGCAGAAGGAAATTAGAGGCTGGGATCGAAGTGTTAATAACATCCCTGCAGAAGTCCCTGACCTGTGCACTTTTGTATCAATTACTTGTATAGGTCACTCACACAATAATACTGTGAGGATGAAGTTCACATAGGTTATGTGGGCCAGTGCGGTTGTAACGATATAGAGCTGAGGAACTTGGGCTGTGTGCAACCGACCAGGGGACGTATCGATCAAGAAAATATACCCGAAGTTACCTTGTACCTGTGTCTTTCTCACCAACAGGTCACGTGCGCAAATGCTATGGTACAGTCATGTACGTTAGGCATTATCAAAAGGTCATTCCACTCACGTGCAGTGTGATTGCAATTTCCATTAGGCGCACTTTCACTTTTTATGTAAAGATCCACTCACGGCCACTTTTTGGACAGCTATTATCAGGTTAACCTCTCTTAACACAAAGCAAGATGAAGAGATGCTATTAACGTGGCGTAACAGTGGGCAGCATGGTAGAGAAGTCTTCAGGCCCGAGGGTTGTACTGCAAGTGGCACTTGGACATGCTGCTGTAGATCAAGTGAGCGCAAGGTACAGCTTCCTATGGGCGATTTTCGTGTTTGGTTCTTCCCTCATTTGGTCTTGACCAATGTGTGTGCACGTAATAGTTGAGTAGTGGTTTCCATTGTATCTTGTCGAGTCTCCGTTGTATGCTGTCGAGTATACTGTCGAGTTTCCGTGGTATATGCGCGTGTTTGATATTATTTGAAGCGGCTGATCTTTTCGTTCACTGACAGTTGTGCACTAAAGGATAAGATAATCACCATCAATTGTGTGCAGTACATGTGTAGGTCCATGCTAGCTGCTGTGAGCACATATGTACGTGTCAATGGTGACTTCTTCATCATCTGTACAGTGCCTTCCTGGAGTGTGGCCAAACTCGTGGAGCATTGCGCGCCTGGCTGAATTCATGCCACAAAAGACAGGTGACAGCAAAAGGTGACTCAGAACGAATCCCATAACAGATTGCAAGAGCCATATTTGATTTTTGCAGACATTACATAATTCCCACCTTGAAACATTGGAATCTAATAGATCGTCGAGTGGCATACATTCAAATTATTTTACAGTTACATGTTTCTCCTTAAGTTATATAGACAGTCCATCATTATAACAAGTACTGGTCTCACCTTGATACACAGTAGTACTGCGAATCATTGGACAAGCGCACCAAATGCCATGTTACAGTTCTAAAAGATCGACCAAGACCTTTATCAACGGACCATTGCAATGTTTTCTTCAATTTTCAGCCTTTGAGATGGTCACAAACCCTCTTCCTCTGAGTGATGTCAATAAGCCCCAAGATGTGTGTGTAGATGTCATTGCAAGGGAAGGCCAGGTATATCATGCCTCAATCAACTAAGAAGTGCTGCTTACATCGGTTAGGCTTATTCTCTGGCCTGGGGGTGCATAACACCTGAGGAGCCAGTCTTGGCCCTCTGTTTGGTGACGCTGATCACACCTGTGGGATTGAAGAGGCGAGAGGTTTATACAAGCTACATGGACAAAGACGTTCCTGCGACTCAATCACATCAAACAGATCTCCAGGTCACAGAACACCGCAACACTAGTGGGTCCCTATCATGAACTCAAGCTTATCACGTCCTCATTATTTCACAGCACACCGCACCAGGGATGGTCTCGGAACAATTACTCTCGCATTTCACCCTCTGCCACATAGGCCCCATACAATTCGTGATCCCCCCTTCGAAACCTTTAAGTTCATGTTGAGGCGGAAGTCTGCTGCACATTTCTCTCTGCAAGGTAAGGGCTTATATATGATCTGGCTCAACCTGATTTCAATCGGCAGCCTTGCCAATGCCACATTCCGGTGTGACTATCACAAATATTCAAGAAAAGGTAGATAATTTAATGAATGTGAGTATCCATCTGGCGTGTCTGAACCTGATTGATCTTAATGGGCCGTGAAATATAACATTTAGAAACTCAGGTGGACTGATGGGCTACATCTTCGAGACCCAACCGAAGTACGAAGGATCCTTGTTAACCTGTGTGAACTCAATGTACGTGCATCGTTGCTAAGAACGATGCTCGGCTTAAAATATCACTAGGCGGCTCTAATGAGTCTCTGCCAGCAGACTCAGAGGTATTCCGTGCGCTTCCCTTCTGATTATGACGCCTTGCTTGAAATTCATGATATGGATACAGGAATGCATTCGACGTCTTTCAGAGGGATCCTGAGATCAATGGGTTCTGCCTTTCAGCAGTCTAGCACAAGTCCGACTTCACCAATCATTCGAAGTCAACAGCGAGTCTCATGAGCAACACCACTCCTCCACTTCCTTCTGTAACTAGCATTGAATGACCTTATTAACCAATGACTGTGAAACACAAATGAATATGACACATACGAAGACGTGGGTAGTTGGACGAGTAGACAGGGTTTAGAGGTGTCAAAAACAAAAAATAGGCGGAACAAAGGATTTTAGTTATATGTGAACAGGCAAAGCTCAAACGAATGGGACGAAATAGGGAAATATGTAGGAAGACCAAGAGAGAGGCGAAGATGACCGATCAGACTAGTTCAGAAGGGTGAGAGTGGATCCAAGCCAATAGTAACACAAGTGTGAATGTGAGTAAAAAAGTAGCCTACAAAGCAGATGAACAATATTAGTAAGTGGAGTGAATGAATAGGCATGAGTAGGAAGTGCGTATGGTATGAGGCAGCCGTGATTGAGATAGGTCGGACAAGCTACATGATTCTCCACTCATGATATTCTTAAAGGGCTGTATATTGTGGAGAAGCGAACAAATAAAGCAGAGAGCAATGCCAGCTCACCGTGTGACCCTTGGCTGATGAGCCAGCACGCGCCAGACTTAGAGCATCAAGGAGTCAGATTCTGTTTAATTTAGAGGTTATGTCCCCTTCCCTGGACATAAATGGTATTCTTCCAAACCGTATATTCAATGCACCATCCCACTTTCGCCGGCGCACCCCGCTCTAGTGCGGGCACAGTGCGCCGGCGCACTTGCTCTGTCATCGGTGTGCCATCCATCCATCCATTGTCCATCACGCCCTATGTGACTTACGGCCACTACGGCTGATACAAAATGCCCTGTCTTCCTGATGATGAGAAGGGCAATGGTGGGGTGGAGGAGGAGGCGTGGGCGCGGCGGCGGAAGGGCCAGAACCCAAAGGCATACCTGTACCATAGACAATACCTGCTTTCAGTAACAAGTTGAAAAGGCCCGCAATGTTAGTAGAGGGTCCCCCAACAGGTGCTAAAGAAACTGGCATTGTGTCGCAGAAGGCTGTGCAGAGGAGAATAGAGACGAAGGATTGGGAACTTGGGTGGTCTAGCTTGTGAATAAGAATAAGTGTCTGGAATCGGATAATTGACAGTGGCGCAAGGGTATTGAGATGATGGTATTGAAGGATAAGAAAACATCGGCTGAGAAGGCGGAGCATAAGTTGGATGTGAAGACGCTGGAGCTGTTTTATCATGAGATGGGATAGGATATGACAAGATACTCCGGCCATGCTTGTTGCAACACTTCGACATGTTGACTAGCAGCAGACTCATAAGGATTGGCTTGCAGACTACGCTGTTATTGGGCAAGAGTGACCTCGAGATCAGCACTTTTGATATCTGTATAGCCCCAAACCGTGCTGCCCACCGTCACGCCACATTAATAGCATCTCTTCCATTTTGCTTCATGTTGAGGGGTCAGGAGGATGCCTACTTGAGAGCACAGGTGGTAGCACAGTTCTTGTGGAAGAGGACACAGTCAAATGTGACAAGGGTGATGAGAATAGCAAGGATGAAGGAGATGACAATAATCACGGGGACATCGTGAAATTTTGTGCAGGTGGGGAGGGCAACCAGTGTGCATTCCCATCAAGTGCTCAGCCTAAAGAGAGAAAACATCAAGATGCACACACGTCATTTCCCATGGCCAAAGGGTTTGGTGTTAGCGAGAATCTGTTGCACAGGCTAGGAGTACACGCACACGAGCCAAGTAGATGTTCATCGTCCCAGCTCCTTTTAAACCGAAGGAAGGGAGACTTAATTTTTGGTGGTGGAGAACAAGTTAGCATGCTATTTGTCAGCCTGATTCAGGTGCACGTGACTTGGGGCGTCGAGCTAAAACCCGACTGATCTGAGACAGGTATGCATAGAATAAACAGAAAAAAATCCTTGAGCACAATTCCAAGCACCAAAAATAAAAGAGATAATGTAGGAAAATACACACGGCATACGGCATCCACACCCATGCAAGTAAAATATCAACTTATCAAACTTGAAACCACCCATCCTTACTCACCGACTTCCCCTCACACTGACCTCCTCCCATGTTCCTGGACAAGCTTGACCATCCAACTGTGCCATGCCGCCTCCTGCTCACCTTATGTGTCTCCAGAGCGGCACCACAGATGCACGACCCTCCAGTGTCTTCCACCAGCTAAGCATTGTAAGCCCTTGCTTCTTCGATTCTGTACTTACATGCAACTCCCACTGCAGTACCTAGGCATCCAGCCCTCCGTCTTCAAGAACACTGTGTCTCAAAGCCACGTCCAGACTGCACACAATATTGCCATGGGTGCTGGTGCACTCAGCACCTGGGATCATTTGCATTTGATCAAGGAGGCCGCCTACACCAATTCAACCAATCCCAAGGAGAAGGAGAAGGAGGCAAAGGGCTTGTCACATTCCCATCGCTCGGCTCCCAACCGCCAACGCCTCCAGCAAGCCAAAGGCCATGTGCTGTGGAGCTGGGGGGTTGTGTTTTGTGCATGCATAACCTTTCTCTTTCCTTCAAACATGAAGCCACATGAACCCCGCACACCTGACTCCTGTGGCTATTCTTCGACTTCCACGAGCAAGCACGTAGGCCCCTGGGAATGAAAAAAAAAAAAGAACAGGCACGAGGTTCATACTTGATACAGATGTACTGTATACTAGATTGCTAAATATCATTGAATTTCCCACTCATCTCTTAAATGCATATTTTTAAACCCAAAGAGAAGCAGGGATATCCTTGAGTAGTGTTTTTCTTTTCCATGTTATTTCGTTTAAGGCTCTGTCGAAATACACCTGCGTACCCATACACCCACAGGACAGCAGTATAAATGGATGCTTACATCAGTCTCTTTCCTTAGTCGCTAATAACTGTGCCTGAGGTAATAACCTTATCAGTTACACACTATAGGATATATATTAATGTAACAATTCCTAGACTGACCTGAAGAGTTCAGGTAAATATACTAAGTCGCTAATAACTGCACCTGAGACAGGCTCAACGCTCAATAATGATGGGCGCGCATCTCGATTGGTAAGCTTAGCCTGAGGGTACAATACAGACTTTAGCACTGTCTTCAGACTGTTGTAGAACCTATTCACGTGTCTTATGCCGCTTCAAAACCTGATAATTCAGTTGTGCGTGAATGAGTGCCGGTGAGGATAGAGGGGTACATACAAGCTGCTGAGATTCATGGCCTGCGAATTTGACCGACAATTTCTGGGAGTGTGAGTCGTACAATCAATATTAATATGGAGACTTTCTGAATATATTATCATACTCTTTTCTTAGCAGATGGCACCTGATCTTCAGAGTCTGTAAGTGGCTGACGAGAAGCAGGACAAGAACACCAGAAAAGCGGAGCATTAGGATCGGATGCTAGAATGACATGTTGACATACTTTGGGTAGTTGGGGTGTGTGAATGCCAGAGATTTTGGCCTTGTACGACGAATACCGCAACAGTATCGCCAAAATATCTTTTGTTGCCCAATGATCTTCGTACCATTTCAGAATTGGGAGCTTGACATCAGCCTAAGTCAGGATGAATCATTAGGAGAAACAGAGAATGCATGGGTTCTTTACTTTACAGCAAAGCTCTTCGATCACTTCACAGTCTTGTAACTTGAAAGATTTAGTGTGGTCAATGCTCTCCCCTGCCAGATCTTGCAAACATTTCTGTGAATTATATTTGAGTCAGCAGTCAACTATCGAGCAGCCAACATGCCTACTTTAGCTGCTTTGTAATCCGCTTTACTCCACCCCAGGGCGGAGGCCAAGGAGTACCCGCCTCCCAATGGATTTCCACAGGAACCTTTAGGCTTAGCAATGGTTTTCTTTTGGGCAGTATCAGCAGCATCGAGAGGTGGCATATGAGCTTGTGTGATCTCGAGCGATGGTGGATTGGGACAGGGTTCATCAGGATCTATCTGTTCTGCGATAACCAAATGCGCTTTTTGGGGGCTGCCATTAGGTAACTGAACGGATTGGATTTAGTCTTCCAGATGGAAATGGCAGCACAGGGTATATATTGCTTACATTGCCGCAGTTTGACTCGTTCAATGGTAGGTCCTGTGCAAGATCTGACTATCGCCTCCGATTGCATTTGACTTGAAGGAAATATACGCACGCAAGGGACCTGAGTTAGCAGTCATTTTTCTTATGCGATCTTTTGAGATTACTCCCTCAGATGCCATCAACTGATGCAACTCCCTGCCAGGGGAGGGAGACAGACTGCGTTCTGGACTGAATACATGGTGATCCAGCGCAGGAGAAAAGCAGGGAATGTGGTGAAATTGTTGTGCTCCAGGTGACATGAAGGTCAATGGTCAAGTTGCTCCTCCTTTGTTGCACGTATGCCACATTTTCTTGATGACACTTGGAGTTTTTGCAGTGTTTGAGTTCAGGGTGTAAATTGTTCACATAGACCTGGACAATGGAAAGTATTATGTTAACCCTTTGTCCCTTCGGGTATCTGGCACCTTCAAGTTGCAGCCAACGTTGGCTTGACTTATCTTACTTTTCGTGGTGTCTCAATTAAATTCCAATAGAACTACTCTATAAACACATGGCAAGTCTCTTGAGCCTTGTGGTACGACCCAACAGGCCGACCAGACATTTTGTGGCCTCTCCCAGCTCCCTGAGCAACGTAGCCTTCACAGACAATCTGGTTGTAGGCAGTTCCGCCAGAGCGGTCCTCAAAGTAATACAGATTCATGGCAGTGGCTCTTCTACACAACCTGGCCAGACAGACACAAGTACTATTTGCGAACTTGTGGAGGGCAAGGTGTGTGCTCATAAATGGCAGTTCTAATTTCGGCTAAGTTTTACACTGACAGCGTGAACAAGTCTCACTTACCTTTCCCCTTCCAGAGGCATCCTGGCTTGAATTTCAAGTCTCGGGGGCGAAGTAAGTTCATTTCAAAACTTCCACCTATTTTCACTGACTTATAAGTGAAGTAAATTGCATCTACTATGAATTTCAGGTAGTATCTTTTCAGACTCTTTCCGTTCATGCCACCTAACGACACCTTAATGTAAATTTCAAGAGAAGCTGCCAGTCACGCCTCCCACAGCGGACTCACCCCAGGTTAGGGAAAATCCAGAGTAGGTGCTTTCTGCTGGTGTTAAATGCATAGCTGAAGCATCACTCTTTTCTACCATTCATTTCCATGCAGACATGATTTCACTGATCACCTACTTAATGAAGCGTGGAGATGAAAGCAAGCCTCAAGAAACAGAAAATTGATGATATTTCGGCTGGGTGCGGCACAACCTTACCAGGGAATGACAGCATCAATGTTATCCCAGCAAGAGACCTTGGGGAAACTGATAGTCACCACTGGAGCATGCTGGACTCTCACCAAGAGCAAAATCCTCAAGGAGTGACATTTTTTGACATAGTGACAGGGAGCGGAGCTCAAGTGCAACACGATAGTCATATCGTGATAAAGTATAATGGCACGCTGCTCAATTCAACGGTTTGGGGTAGGCCTAAAGATACAGTTGGTATCAATTTTATGATGAATGTAATCCAATGCTAACGAGTGGACACCAGGCCGAGTATACTTTGGGGGTTGGTGATTCGTCCATCGTGAAAAGGTAACAGATTTGCGATTTCTAGTGCTACTGTCTTTATCTTGATACATCGTAGGATGGGAATGAGGTATGCTTGGAATGTTTGAGGGAGGGAGGCATATAATTATGGTTCCACCCAAGTATGGTTATGGGTCTCGAGCAACCCCATCTGTCCCGGCAAACTCAAGAGGCTCTGGAACTTGGATAACACCCAAAGTTCCTGCAAATTCCACATTGGTCATCAGTGAGCAATCACATCAAAGATGCATATAACTTGGTTAATTTGGTTTACGCCACATGCAGACTGCACCTTCATCTCGGTGACCCCTGTGCCCAGCACCAAGGTGGCTTAAAAATTACATGATATTCCTTGTCTTGCTAATACCAACATCTTGAATTCGATCCAATGAGAGATTAATAGACATGTCTAAAGTAAAACGCGTATGCAGATACGGGGCCATTCACAGGCCGCGGCAGATAGGGTGTTTAAACACCGCTTGAGAGTGTCTTGTTAATACCTTGCTGTCCCCAAAGAATGAGCCACTCGATTGATTGACCGATATCAGGCTGCCCTTTTTTTGAAGACTCCTTGTCCCCTTTGTCACTGCGACCCTACGTAAGTTCTTTAAACCATATCTGCCTTCCGAGTTGAGTCCCAGTGAAGATCGACACACGGCTGGTCGCCTCAAATCCCAACAAATCCTGTTCCACCTGCAACTCTAGATTTGAGTGGATTCCACGTGAATATCTGGACTATTGGGGAGACCGTTTCAGATGCTATCCTGCCCCTTTGTCTTCCCCACTGGACTGAAATAATTTGCTAGCATTGCTAATAGGTATACACGTATCGACACATCCCGCTTCTGTGTGCCTCCTCGTGCGCACTCATCACCCCTCTTTGGTTCCCGTTCACTGATCCCGCCTCCCCTTATACCGCTCCACTCCCCCCTCCTTGCCACCCCTTGTAGAAATGCACTGATAAAGCACGAACAGAAATGTTCATCTATTTTCCATCTCAGACATTGTATATTACGAGGTAGGTGCACAAGTCATTATTTTTTGGCCCGCAGATCCTGATTAAGTGTAGCGCTACATTTGAAAGTCACGAGGACCTACATGCTCTTGCCATTCTCAAACAGACGACATTCAACTGCACGCACTCCCTCACCTGGAGCTGTGACAGCACACGTGACTAGCAGATATCAGTGGTGTAGATCTAGCCACTGAGTTTTTGAAGGATGACTGGGTACAAGCTAATGAGAAGAGCAAGCATGAAACAAACAAAGAGAGCTCACTGTTCTGACGGAAGTTCCCCAGAGAAAATGTGGGTTATGCTTGGATTGTAAGTACTTGTTTTTTTTTTTGAGATGTCCGAGGTTGATCCAAGGGAGTAATGATTTGTGCAGGGCAAGAAAGCAAGCTGCTACCTTTGTCGCGTCGCACATCCCACAATGGCCCCCTGGTTCTTAACTTCAGTGTTGAACCACATGGGCTCCATGTACTTCAACCACGAATTGCGCAGGGTGAGTGTGAGCCATGCGACTGTAAAACATGAGTTTTCCTATATGCTCTATGCATTACCGGATCATTGCACAGGCACTCACATCAGCACCTATGGTAGGCTATTGCGCTCTTGATGGTCGACCTCCTGAATATCGGAGGCACATTATCAATAAGTCCACGTCGTCCAACTCCTCATCTGGTATACATATCAAAAATTCAGTAGATTTGTAGCATGCAGGTGGATTGCTCAACTACTCAAGTAATATGTTCAAATACACCAAATTTTATGATTGTGGTACGAATAATATGGGAACAAATGTGCACTGTGAGCAACAGATGGTCTTCACGAACGCTAGGCCTTGCAAGCCTTTCCCACCCCCAGGAATATGAAAACAAAGGATTAGTGAATCCCAAGATGTTTTTACGTGTCATTGGGTTGAGTACGGTGAGTACTGGCCGTAACCGGTACAGGAGCGCAGGACATGCCAAGCAGAGGCATCACTACTAGGCACATTTCGGACTTCTGTATTGCATTGAATGAGGGTGGCATGCTGTCTCCATAATACCACTCCTTTGTATATTTTAATCCCCGTTCACTAGAGGCAGGGAAAAAATTTCCCAATGGGAAAACCATGAGGAAAATCTTGAGAAATGGTTGGGTTTGCCAGTGATTTTCTGAACAGGAAAATTAAGTGAAAATCTCATATTTGCCAAGGATTTTCTGGCTCTGGGAAACTTTCAGAAGATCTCTTGGAATTTCTTGGGACAACATTCAGTAAAAACATGGGAAAATCATGGGTATGACAAAGCTTTTCTGATTAGTCAAATTCTTGGCAGACTGATGGTTTTCCAAAGATTTTCTGAGCCCATCAGATTTTACAGAAATCCCTAGGAATTGCATCATTAAAATCAACAGAAAAAGTATGATTTTCCTGGCATTCCCTGATATGGGGAATTCCAAGGAAATCTATTATTTTCTGGGTATAGCAAATCACCATGAAACTCACGTGAGAATGCATATGCTTCTCTAGATTTTCTAGACAGGAAAACTGAATGGAAAATTGTATGTATTTCTGCCCAAACGGCAAATGGGTCTAAAAATAAAAGAATATCAGAAAATGAAGTCAAGTTTTTCGGGGTCAGGAAAATCTTAGGAATGTGTGAATCAGACTGAATCAGACTGCATCGGAACGAATTGGACTGAATTGGAACGAATCGGAATCAGCATGGAGCAAGCAGTGTCCAGGAGGAAGGAGTGAGTGAGGAGTGAGGAGTGAGGAGTGAGGAGTGAGGAGTGAGGAGTGAGGAGTGAGGAGTGAGGAGTGACAACAGTGACCAGGAGTGAGGTATGACGAGAGTGACCAGGCACAACAAGTCTTCATCCTGAATCATAACCAAGAGCTGGGAACACAGAGTGACTCAGAGTGAGCATTGAGGAGCAAGGAGTGACTCAGAGGAGGGAGTGACAGGAGTGATCCAGAGCAGGCAGAGCCTTGAGTGACCAGTAGCAAGGACTGACTGGAGTGACTGGGAGTGACTGGGAGTGACTGGGGTGACTGGGAGGGATTGGAGTGACTGGGAGCAAGTAGTCATCATAGAGACAAGGCACACAGCATGACCAGAGTCACCAGGCAAAATAAATATTCATCCTGAATCATAACTAATTTCAGACCTTGTCCACAGCCTACGAGGGGCCCACTACTTTACCAAGTTTGATGTCTATTTGGGCTTTAATAATGTCAGGATTAAAAAGGGCAATGAGTGGAAAGCAACATTCAGGACAAATGGGGACTATTTGAACCTTTAGCAATGTTTTTTGGGCCTCACTAACAGCCCTGCCACTTTTCAGACCATGATGAACAACATCTTTCATGACCTCATTGCTGAAGGTGTCGTGTGCCTTTATCTGGATAACATTCTGATCTTTTCAGAGGACTTAGAGAAGCACTACAAAGTCGTATGGAGTGACTGGGAGTGAGTGGAGTGGCTGGGAGTGAGCGGAGTCACTGGCAGTGAGCGGAGCAACTGGGAGTGACCAGAGAGTGACAGGAGTGATGTGAAGCAAGTAGTGACTGAAGTGACCAGTAGCAATGAGTGACTGGCGTGACTCAGATGGACTGGAGCAACTGGAAGTGACTAGGGTGACTCGGAGTGAGCAGAGTGATTGGGAGTGAGCAGAGCGACTGGGAGTGAGCAGAGCGACTGGGAGTGAGCAGAGCGACTGGGAGTGAGCAGAGCGACTGGGAGTGAGCAGAGCGACTGGGAGTGACCAGAGAGTGACAGGAGTGATGTGAAGCAAGTAGTGACTGAAGTGACCAGTAGCAATGAGTGACTGG
>MU134381.1:238133-251364 GCA_015039355.1 Ramaria rubella | reverse complement strand
GTAAGTGCTAACGTAAACCCATAAACTGGGACAGAAGGTACGAGGGGAAGGTGCAGTAGCCGAAGCTGGGTTTGATGCTTGGTCACTTACCAACCGTAGTATAACATGAGTCCTTGATGCCCCTATAGTTTCTCAAAAACCAGGTCCTTGTCTCTAAACGATGCCAATACACGGATTCCTGAAGTAGTTCGTTCTGAGTAGAAACAAGGGAGAGACCTCCTTTAAACATAGGTTCACAACACTAACCAAGTGTACAAAGACTCAACAGTAGTTCAGTGTACTGAGTGAATGAGTAGAAGCCTCTATAAACTGTTCGTTGACCTTAGGATAACCTACCGATACTGAGTAAAAGTAGTGGACTGAGTGAGCGAAGAAAGAACATGAAGATAAAGGTTAACAAGGTGTACCAGATAACAGACACTGAGTGAAGATAAGACAAAGACCGAAGATAAAGTTTAAACGACGGTGTAAAGGGAAGTAAAGAAGCTGGTGGACTGAGTAAAGAGGTAAGGTAATGTTTGGTGGAAGGATAAAACCAAAAGACGAGAGCGGTAATCAGTAAAGAGGACAGAGAGCGGACAGTAAAGAGGACAGACGACAGCTGCTGTAACAACATACCGTATGAGCGTAGCAAACAACAAGACGAGTACATATATTCCGGACAAAGTGGAATCACATGGGGTTAACTGGAGAAAGTCAACCTAAGTGAACAGATTCAGATTCAGATTCAGATTCAGATGACGATGCAGATGATGAAGAAGCAGATGTAGTTCCGGTCGAAACAGTTAGTGCACTGTAAACGACAACATAGAGCAGGTGCGAATGCAGTCGCATAATGCAGTAGTAGTAGTAGTGACGATGCAGAAACAGAAGTAGAAACAAGATGGAAACAACGACGACTATCGTTTCGCGTGACTCGGCTTGTGGTCACAATCATCGGTACGTTGCTGTTGTGACGATAGGTGACAGAAAACCTAGGTAAAGGCTTTCATTTGGCTGTAAACACCGACGGGGTCTCTCCCGGGTCAGGTAGCAGATAGTAGAGTCGTTAGGGATAAGGGTAAAGCTGTGTGTAGGAAGGTAGTTCAGGAAGGTCTTGAGTCAAGTCAGATCCGGTAACTATCAAGTAGTGGTGTGCAAGGAGTAGGTAGTAGAAGAGTTATTCCGGAATAGGGAAGGACAAAGTAGATAGACCGTGAGAGAGACTGTCAATAACGGTAAATATAGACAGTATGGATCGATAAGGCTGCTGTGGACAGATAAAGTATGTATTGTCCTTCAGCTTAACGTTCAATTGATGTGAAGCCCTGTCGGTTATGTCAGCTGTCGGTAGAGTTAACCATGGGGTGTGGTTTAGTTTCGAAAAGGACGTCTAGGATAAGGTGTAGGCCTGAAGGGTAACGGTAGAATTTTGGATAGACGGAGCGGAGTAAGTATGGAGGTTCCACGAACCGTGAGTAGGGAAGATAAGACCCGAAGTAATTCGTGAACGAATAGAAAACTGTGAGTAGGCCGGAGGTAAACATAAGGGTAAATAAGGGTTAGACTGAGGATGGTGGAGGTTGATGAAGGCTGGTGTAGACCGGAGGTGGCTGTAGACGGTCGCGGGAAGTAGTTCAGGGTTAAAGGTCCTAGAGTAATCGGGTTAAACATGACCCAGGAAAACTGCAGTAGGTAACCGTTAGTAAGGATCACGGACAGTTAGTTAGAAGTAAACAGTGACGGACAGGTCATGAGATAAGTTTCATGTTAAGCGGCCGTAAGTCGTGAGTGGAGGTAGTCTAGGTCGAGGAAGGAAGAAAACCGGACTAGGAACTGAGGAAGAAACCAGGTTTCTGAAAAAAGCGAACAGGTCAGCCGATCAGTTATGTGGAGGTGGACCGGTGTAAACCGACAATAGGAGTAGTTTTGAAGTATAGCTGCTAGGATCGACCAAAGGGTTAGTTCGTGCAGAGACCTGAAGTTAAGGACAGTTGTTAGGCGACGATTAACTGAGGGAATAACTGGTAGGGTAGGATATAGGGGAACTTATGCTGAAGAATTGAGGTTGTTTCGAGTTATGTGGACAGTCGAGGGTAAGTAGATCGAGTAGATAGCAGTACCGAGTTGGTTAAGTGAGGTTTAAACTGAAGGGAGGGGGAGCGAGAGTCTTACGTGGGTTCTCTAAAAGGTTGATAAGGAGGATAGGAGGGGAATGTTCAGTATGGGCCTTCAGCAGATTCAACATATAGAGGATAGTACCAACGATGTGCGACATGTGGAGGAGGATTGGATAAATGAACATCAAGGGGAGAACATCGACTAGGAAGTTCAATGCGTGGCCCAACATGTATATCTGGCTTGGCAGTCATCTGAAACGAATCATGGGATGTGGTGGCGGCAATTCTGGACAGCATATCGAAAATAGAATTGATGAAGATGAAACGAGTGTGGAGATGATGTATCTGGTGGACTGGAGGTAGCACAGCAGATGATGGTCGGGCAAAAGCTGATGAAGATAGGCGGGTGTGCAGTGAGTGTCTTTTGTAGTGTAGTAGGCGCTGTCGAGTATCATGCTTGTCACCGTGTGTTGGAATACCTCAGAGGTGCTCAGAGGTATTGGAGGTCGGAGGTTGGAGAATCGGAAACGAATCTATACAGGCATTGGCTTCAACTTATGGGTTGCACCCTCTTGGATTTCTAATGTCCTGGGATTTTGGATTTTTGACCGGATGGAAATATTGGAATACCGATGGTCGGGTCTACACAGAGTGATCAGTAACAATAGCATGTTGAGAGACTTATTGAGTGAGCAGAAGAATTCGGAGATTTTGGAGTTCAGAGGGCCAATACAGAAAGGGTTGAGGAGTAACGACGAATGGATATCAAACAAGATTTGGCTTTACAGAAAAACGAGTAGAATCAAGGAATGGATGTGTTGGAAGATTGGAAGAACATTGGAAATCGGAATTATGTGGGGTTTCGATATAATGATCAATGTATAAGGAAGTATATGTGAACAATATATGAAGTAAGGTATAGGGAGAACAATGCTGTATATATATAGATTGACTTTGACGCAGATAAGAATCAGTACATCTGTCAAAAGAGATATATAAGAAAAGTCTGAGTGAGAAAGTGTATTTAAAAGGGTGTACGGAATTCCAAAGTCAGACATGAAGGGATAGGGGTGCGTGATATGGAATGCCGAGATCGCAACAAGTATGGGAATCTAGATAAAGCATATGGGGGTAGGATTGAAAGTAGATCGTGACTAAAATTTGATCAAATGGGGGTCTATCGGAATAAATGGAAAAGGGTTTATTGGGATAAGTGAGAAGGGGTTATCGGAATAAGCAGAAAAGGCTTATTGGAGAATACAGAGATGTCAGAATAACATGGTATCGGATCTGGGATCTAACAGTATCTCCCTTTTACGGCTGAACCCTCAAGGTCAATTATGTCATTGAGTGTCATGGGAAGTTTAGGCGTCGGTTATCTGTAAAGGCTGAGATCGCCGATTGAGTATAAATAGGGGAAGATGGGGTGATGGAACACAAAACACTTTCTTTCCTGAACCACCACCACCACACCAAAACTGGCTGTGCATGCATCGTCTCACCACAGCACATCAGTTATCAAGATCAGCTCTGAAGAGGAGATTACTGCGGAAATGAAGGACTTGGACCGGCAGAAGCAACTCCTGGAGCAGAAACTGCGGAAGAGAGCCAAGGCGAAGCGGGAAAGGCGAGAAAGGGAAGAAGCGCAAAGGCGAGAAGAGGCGCGACTGTTGAAGGAGGAGGAGGATTGGAAAAGGAAGGAAGAGGCAGATCGGAAGAAGCAGCGAAAGACGTGGAGCATCGGAGAAATGAATCCACACAGAGCATCAGGGAAGAATTGAGACGGGAGGAGGCCAACATGAGCAGATCATTGGTAAGTGGATCGGATTTGTATCGGGAAAATCGGTTTTCTGATGGAAAGACAGGATATAGCCAGACAAAGGCAATTGGGTTCGGAACACTGCAGGGCAGCCTGGGCCTTCGTCGAGGTCTTGAATCAGGCAGAAAAGGTGGATGGCCGACTTGGGATGGTCAGATGCAGAGTAGTTTGATGACTGGTGGCATCAGTTGTTGGACATGGGGGTACGAGTGTGTGGAGAAGGACTGGAAGAGCGGGAAATCCTGGAAAAGGGCATGCGTGCGGTGCAGCAGCAATCACAAGAAGTGCACAAAGCCCAGGGATCCCATGTTTGCGATGGAGATGGAGGGGAAGATGTCGCTACCAGTGCGGTATCGAGTACAGCTGGAAAATGCGGGGGCCAGACCGAGACCTGCAATGAAGAGACAGAGGTCAGAGCAGGCGATTGGGGAAGCTGGGGGATTGTCAGCAAGGTTCGCCGGCTTGGATGTCGGGATGTTGGTGGAAAAAGGAAAGAGCAAGGAACGTGCATCAGATGTTGATTGGGTGGAAGAAGGGTCAGAGGAGGTGGGGTGTGTGGCAGAAATTCGTGGACTCCACAAAACCATGCATAACCTCGCAAAGTGGTTGAGGTATAATGTGGAATGAATGGCGAGTCTCAACAACTTGTTGACGATGTTGCATCGGATCACTGAGATTGACTACAAGTTCTGGAGAAAGCGGTGGGAAACATACAATGGGATGTTTGCATGGGAACCAGAGGTTGAGTTGGAAGGCAAAGTGGGGGATGTGGCGATGACAAGCATGATATTCGACAGCGCCTACTACACTACAAAAGACACTCACTGCACACCCGCCTATCTTCATCAGCTTTTGCCAGACCATCATCTGCTGTGCTACCTCCAGTCCGCCAGATACATCATCTCCACACTCGTTTCATCTTCATCAATTCTATTTTCGATATGCTGTCCAGCATTGCCGCCACCACATCCCATGATTCATTTCAGATGACTGCCAAGCCAGATATACATGTTGGGCCACGCATCGAACTTCCTAGTCAACGTTCTCCCCTTAATGTTCATTTATCCAATCCTCCTCCACATGTAGCACATCGTCAGTACTATCCTCTATATGTCGAATCTTCTGAAGGCCCATACTGAACATTCCCCTCCTATCCTCCTTATCACGTTCATGATTGCATTCGGGTATTTGACCCTGTCTTCCATGCTCCCTTCCACGTCATCGGCTTCAACCCAAACTATGAACCAGTGAATGGTTGGCATCGTATCATACTCAGGAACTACTGGGATATCAAAGAGTTTGGTCCAGGAACAGAGATTTGCTATGGTTATGTGCCTAAGGACTTCATCAAGCAAGACTCGTCTTTGTTCCCTCTCTGGAGGAAATTTGTATCCAAGTGTCATGATTGGTTCACATGTTTCTGAGTCGTCATCAAGTCACATGACTCACTTACTCATCTTTGGAGATATTTGACAAGCAACTGGAATCCTATTGGACAGGTATGACTCATTTTCATCACCTGACTCACTCACTTCTTTCTTGTACTTTTATTTCCAATTGTTCCACATGGTCTATTGTCTGTGACTCACTTCTATTCTGTTTCTGGCTTCTATTTCAAATTTGCTGCCACATTTCCCTTCATTTCTTCGACCACCTGACTCATTTCTCCATTCCATTACAAACCACCTTCCTATTTTGGTTTTCTGCTCTCGCTGTTAGTCATTTCTCCTGTCTGCTGTCGACGACATCGTTGTATGGCATACTCGCATTGTTTGTTGTTCTGCTCATGTATATAAGGCCTGTTTCGCCTTAGTGTACCCCAATTCACCTCTTTCAGTTGGATTCACTCATCTAAGTCTAAGTCTAAGTCTAAGTCTACTGCTACGTCTACTACTTCTTTGTCTACGTCAAGGCCAGCTTTGTCAATCACGTGACATTTGCTGTTGTAACTCGTCCACACTTCTGTCAGCGTATTGCATCATCATCATCATCACTGCTACATCTTCGTCTTCATCTTTGTTCTACCTTTGTTGCTGCTGATAGCAAAGCACACTGAGCCGAACACCAGTGTTAGTAGCCGTGCAACGACAACACCGCTACCCACTGTCTTTTTGATCCATTATTAAAAGTAAACCGACAGCGGGCGAGAAACCCACAGAAGTGGAACTGGAGGAAGTGTCAGAGAAACAGAAGGGGAAGGAAAAGGAAACGGAGGCTGTTGGAATGGACATGGACGTCGCTCCAGAGGTGATGGAGAGTGGAGTTCTGGAGACAGCGAAGAAAACCAAGGAACCAGAAGAGGGAGTCGTTGGAGAAGTCAGGAATCCGGAAGGTACAGAGCAATCGGAGGGGAGAAGGAGAAGGCGGAAGAGTCTGAAAAGGAGGCTAAAGCGCCTGAAGATGAAACCATGGAGTAGGTAGAAAACAGAGAAAACAATTGGAAAGGAAAAGTAGGATAGAGTGTTTGTAAATATTGGGAAACCCAAGTAATATAATTTAGAAAATGAAACGGTTTTGAAAATTGGAAGAAATTGGCCATAGTGGGAAATAAGAACAATTGGAAAATCAAGGTAAGGGTAGGCACTTAAGTGCATACAAGGTTCTTCGGAAAATGGGGATAAGTCATAATCAGAGTGAATCTAGAAACATGGGACATAGAATCGGGGTTGGACTTGGTGAAAAATGGTTGCAAAGAGTGATTCGGAAGGATCGGAGGAATTGGAACATATCGGAGAAGTATTGGAAAGTTAGGGTTGTGGATGTCAGAAAGATTTCAGGTTTTTGGAAGTAAACAGGGAGTTGTAGAAACAGAATTGAATGTGAAGGGTGGATTGAAGAAGTGTTGTAGGAAAATGTCAGTGAAAAGGCAAGAGTGATTGAAAGGGTTTGAGGAATGGTGTCGGAAAATTGGGAGAATCAGAGTAGGACTTGTTGTTGACATAGTGGCTACTCCCCCTTTAAGGTGGACGTCCCATTGTCTACCTTAAACATCAGAAGAAAAATACAAGGAGACGGAGGATTGTGAATTGAAAGATTCCTCAGTAGGAGCTTGTTGGAATTTTTGCCAATTGAAACCCAATTTCGTGGAAGGTTCTTGAGAAATGGTCTTGATGTCTGTCCAGTTGAAAAATGCCGCAACCACAGATTACTGGAGAAGTTGGATGAATTTGAATGTCGAAGGAGTTGTAAAATCACTGAGTAGGAAGTTCGGAAAATTTGGAAGTAGGTTTTACTAGAAGAAATGAGTTTTGAAGGTTTCAACAGTTGAAGTTGGAAACTGAGAGACATAGACATTAGTTGGAAAATGGAATGTCAGAAAAATTTTGGTATTCGTCCTGGAAAATCATTGAAATGGGTAAGATTTGCCTTAAAAGGTGATTTGAGAAGGTGAAATTTGTTGAAAAAGACATGGGGTGAACAGGTTGAGGATGGTGCATTCGTGGAGACAAGGGATTTAACAATGCCATTCAGGAGAAACCGTTGCGGATTCCAAAGGTGGCTTGTTGGTTGTTGTCCCATAATGCAGAAATCAGAAAATGATGACTAGGGAATTGGAGTGACTTGTTACATCACATCTTGATGTTTGAATTTGGAAAAGTTGGATCAGAAGACTGAAATCTCAGGGAATTGAAGATGGGTCCGTGAAAGAGATTTGCAAGCTGGGATTTGGAAATCATCTTGAAGTATTCTTGAGGAAGTACCAGAGTACTGTGTGGAAAGTGTTGGATGAAATCCTATAGCTAGAGCCTCGTTAAAATGTTCTTGATGTGATTCTGGCTTAACTAGATGTAAGGAAAATGAGTTTTCCCATAAGGAGATTCTCTCCCTCCGTTGAGATGATCTTGTTGGAGTGTGTAGTGGAATATTGATAGTGTAGCTTGGGTCAGAATTCAGAGGAATTTGGAAGAATCAATGTATCGGATTTTCCTGTGTCGGAAAAATGCCGGGGTTTCCTTATCATCTTGTTGCAAGGTGAATCAAGTGTTTGATGGTGGTTGGTTGGCAAGTCGGAGGATGTTGCAGCAGAATGGAGATTTTTGGAGATTTGGAAAAATGCAAATTATTGCAGGTTTCCAGAGACATGTCGTAGAATTGAATCTTCTTGTTAAGGAGTGCAGAACTAAGTACTACCCAATGCCCTGTCAATCAACGGATTGTAGTGGGTGGGTTAGTGGCATTCCCAGCATGTCAGAACAATCAGAAACAAGTGGTGTCATACACAAAGTAATAACAACCAGGATTTTTTGCTGGACAGAAAATGTGATTGGCGTGAATAGCCTGCTGGATGGTGTGACATAAGATGTCATTGGTGACAGAAAATGGAGACCTGCAGAAGGTGGTGACAAGCATGATACTCAACAGTGCCTACTACACTACAAAAGACGCTCTGTTTTGGAAACTGTGAACTCAGAACTAAATGTTGGTGTAAGGTACACAATCAAGTTTAGTCTAGCCACTGATAGTGTTCAAGGGGATATCAACCAAAGGCTATTTTAACGGAGAACCCAATTAAGAGATTCTACTCCGGTGTTCCAATAACACTATTACTTTGCAGTAACAATGCAATTCAAAGCACTTGTAGCAAGGCTACTAGTCTGGTCAAGATAATACTTGAAACTATGAGGGAGAGCGTACAGGGTTCCAACGCTTTGTTTTTATATGCAATATGGGGAAAGCAGACTTGGACGACTAGGCTCAAGGTCACAACAATTGAATGGCTGTTCTACTGAAGGCCTATACTGATATTCAAGTGATATCCAGCATACATGTTCACGACTGCATATGGGTATTCAAGACTAACTTCCATGTTAACTTCCTTGTGATTTGCTAAAGTCGACCCTAACTACGAACTAGTTAATGGTTGGCATCATGTCCTACTCAGGAACTATTGGCCAGATATGATAGAGTTTGGTCGCTTTGTGCTGAGATTTGCTATGGTTATGTGGCTAAGGCCTTCATCAAGCAAGAGTCGTCTTGATTCTCTCTCTGGAGGTGATTCTTCATCCCAAGTGTCGTTATTTGATTCGACTTAGTTTCTGCAATCATCTTAGGCTAGTCGAGTAATAGTGGTGGTTGTTACTCATACAAGCTCTTAGTTTAACTTTGGCCCTACAATCAACTGGAATCTTCAATTGGATGGCTGTGACTGATTTTCCCCACATGCCTTCACTTGCTTTTTGGCTGTACTTGCAACTAAGTTTCCAATTAGTTGGACAGTGGTGTTTTGTCTGTGACTCAAGCTTGTATTCTTTTACTCTGGCTTCTATTTCCAATTCACTGCCAGATTTCCATTTATTTCTTCGACCAGCTGACTCGATTGTGCTTCACCCTTTCAAGTTGAGAGGCAGACTGAACGCGGTTCCTATTTTGTTTTTCTGCCTCTCGTCAAGTTCTTCATGCTTGTCCTGATCTGCTAGTTGACTCAGGCTTCAGGTTGTAGTGGGGTGCTGGCATCGTTTGTGTGTTCTGCTCATTTATGTAAGGCCTGTTTCACCTTAGTGCTATCCTTATTCAGCTCTTTCATTTGAGATTCACTCATCTACGCTTTCGGAAGGTCTAAGTCTAGAATGTAAGTCTGCTGGTAGGTTCTGGCAGCTGCTATCTATGTTTAGAATCTTCCAGGCCAGCTTTTTCACTATTAATGTGACGCTTGCTGTTGTCTCTCGTCTTCTCTTATGTCATTATATTACTGACTCATGATTATCTATGACTGCTGACGTGCTCATCTTCATCATTCAGGTTCTAGCTTTGGGTTGTTGCTGACACTGCTACCCACTGTCTTTTGGATCCATTTCCGAAAGTAAACCAACAGCAGGAATTTGTAGGGTGGTGTTTAGACATAATGGTTGGTCGAAATGTTCAGAAGCAATGATCTTCGGAGATGTTGGGATTTGAAGGTAAGGTCGGAGATCATGGAAGGGATTAGTGGTATTGTCAGTAATTAGGTTGAGAGGTGTTGTCGGAAAGTGTCTGTCATAATCTTGGTAAGGCACAAATAATGGTATGAATGCGAATCGTGCTTGAGGATTGCTTGAGCTGTCAATTTCGGAGATTTGGAAGAACCTCTAAAAGGCCCTTGTCATCAGGATCACTTGACATGATGACTTCAGCTCAGAGTTTTGCTTTTCTGGTGAAGGATGATGAATTCAGGCAATTCTTTACTTTATGACCAGGTTTTCCACAGTGGAAGCATAGTTTCTGATCAGTACATTGTTGTTTCTCCTGTGATATTGAGTTGCCATCCTGTCCGAGGATGTTGGAAAGTTTCAGTGTCAGCAAAGTCAGGATATGGTTGGAAATTGTTGCCATTGATCATAGGTCATTGGAAAGAAGGGTTGAGGTCACATTGTCGGTATTCATCAGGATGTGCTTGGGTTTGAAGTCTTCGTCTATGAGGCATTTGCTAATGTTATCGGAGTATCCTTGAACACTGGTGTTGTTGGGATTTTCAACGTCGTTGGTTGATTCGTCAATGTCGTCATTCAAGAGAGTTTGGATATGGATGTTGGCAGGCATTGTAGAAATCAAGAGTGTCAGCTTATATATACTGTTACGTACCAAATTCTTGACTGGGTTGGATTTCTCGTTAATCGGAGTTCCATGTGTTGGAATACCTTGGAGGTGCTCGGAGGTATCAGAGCTCGGAGCTCAGAGAATCGGAAACGAATCTATATGGGCATTGGCTTCAACTTATGGGTTGCGCCCTCTTGGATTTCTAGTGCCCTGGTATTTCGGATTTTCAATCAGACGGAAATATCAGAATACCAATGGTTGGGTCTACACAGAGTGATCAGGACCAATAGCGCATTGAGAGACTTATTGAGTGAGCAGAAGAATTCAGAGATTTCGGAGTTCGGAGGGCCAATACAGAAAGGGTCACTGAGTAATGACGAATGGATATCAAACAAGATTTGGCTTTATGGAAAAGCAAGTAGAATCAAGGAATGGATGTGTCAGAAGATTGGAAGAATATCAGAAATCGGAATTATGTGGGGTTTCAATATAATGATTCAATATAATGATCAATGTATAAGGAAGTATATGTGAACAATATATGAAGTAAGGTATAGGGAGGACAATGCTGTATATATATAGATGGACTTTGACGCAGATAAGAATCAGTACGTCTGTCGAAAGAGATATATAAGCTAAAGAAAAGTCTGAGTGAGAAGGCATATTTAAAAGGGTGTATGGAATTCTGAAGTTGGAAACAAAAGGGATAGGGGTGCGTGATACGGAATGCCAAGATCGGAACGAGTACAGGAATCTAGATAAAGCATACAGGGGTAGGATCGAAAATAGATTGTGACTAAGAATGATCAAATGGCTATATCGGAATAAATGGAAAAGGGTTTATTGGGATAAGCGAGAAGGGGTTATCAGAATAAGCGGAAAACACTTATTGGAGAATACAGATATGTCGGAAACACATGGTATCGGATCTGGGATCTAACAAGGCACCAAAGAGTTTCCGCAGTGGGGTACTCGAAGACATGAAAATTCAAATACAGGTTAACAAAGCTAGCAAGGTGGACATGGGGGATGAGCTTCTATGATCAGTGTAGTGGCTCCACTGAGCAGTCCTGCTCTTGCATTTGATAGTGGGAGCAGTCAAGAGACATACTGCTTTAGAATTGTCAACCATCTGGGGTCCATACCCTGGCCCATTGTGATAGACTCTGAGGTTGGCTGAATTGACAATGATGCCAACAGGACAAGAGCCAGCTGTAAGAACGATATCGGCCTGCATGGTTTAATTTCCTTGATCACATGTGGTGGCATATTTGATAATATAAGTAAGGGATGTGAGTGTTAGATTAGTGATGTTGGACCTGTGGGATCGAAAGGGAAAACATCCAACTGCTGGTGTTGTCTGAGGAACCTTTGAAGATATTATCAGAGTAGTGTTGGATACTGCTCAGTTCAGTCCAGTTCCCACCCAGTTTGTCCACACATGCACATTTGCCTCAAATCGACGATGAGTCGTCAGCGTATGGTGAGTTCCGATCCGAGTGGTTCCTGTTCCCCAACTCTGGTCTCCCCTCCTTTTCAGCTATCAGTTCCACCTCCAGTCTTTTCCCACTCTCTTTTTATTTTACTAGGTCTCTGCGTGCTTAATACATGGTAGTGGATCTGCAATAATGGTGGGGGCTGTTGTGGCCTGGGCATGGGGGTGCGTCATAGATGCATTGGATGGTAGTGGGGACCATGGTGGTTTGCTCCTGCTGCCAATGCCTACGATTGCAGGGTTACACTCAGAAATGTTATCACTGAGGCCTCAGCAGATATGGTGTCTGATATTGACATTGACATTGACAGGCTTCTGCTCGATTGGCATACTGGTCTCTTTCTCTCCCCTGCTCCACACTCGTGGTGGGAATTGCCGTTCTGATGCTTTTTTGGTGTGAATATTGTGAGTCATTGTGTTGCACTTACTGCTGGGGTTTCCAAAGTGTGACTGTGCCATTTACAGACTTGAGCTCTGATGCCACTTTTACGTTCAGTTCGCTAGGAGCAACGTTTGTACGACAGTCGATATCAATGCGAATGAGATCATGAGTATCTGACACGACGTGGGGTGGGTCAAGGACATTGCCGGGGTTGTGTATTCAGGATCCTGATGGACGCGGCTCAGTTCAGGCTGTCAGTGGGTCTAGTGTTGACCCGTGCATCGAGAGTTCGACAGTCAATGGGTGCATAGCATGGATGGACTGCTTTTGCACCCCAATACGCAACACAACCAAAACCACAAGCATACCGCCTTACCTTATCCCACTCCCTACACACATGCTGCACCCCCATACCACCTCTCTAGATATTGTGCGCCCGTGCGCCTCAGGTATCAAATAGATTGGTTACCAGACTCAGTCAAGCCAAGTCGGTTCGTCGTAACACAAAGTACTGCAGTAGATGGAGCAGGAGTGAAGCCAAGGCCAGATATCTGCCTAGAAGCCGCAGCACTCCCAGAACTTCCACCGCATCGCACGTCATGCGGCATCTACACCTCCGTCTCGACGTTCCCACTCACAGACCGCCCAGACCGTCCCGCCCAACAACGCCCGCCTGCACATTGAAACGACAATCATGATGTTCCACCTAGACCCGATTGGTCGCGTGGAATTTCAGGACTGTGAATGTGTTATGCGTGTCTCTCGTGAGGGGCCTTGTGAGTGTAGATTGACGTGTAATATTGGAAGGGTGTGGTGTGTGTAGTAGGTGGTGTGCGCGGTGTCGTCGCTCTCGGGGAGGCGATGAGAACACGAGCAGGTGAGTCCAGACTGTGCTCGTATGTCATCGATGCTGCTAACGAACG
>MU134381.1:223861-237974 GCA_015039355.1 Ramaria rubella | reverse complement strand
AAGGCCGGCGGAGTTTGCCAGCCTGTGCCCGCAGCGTACCCGTGGCGTACCCGGGCAAACCCATACCCAAGCAGTGGGTACAGGTCGGCTCACAGGTTGGGTAGAGGTCGAGGTCTTCGAACCCGTGGTTACCCATGCCGATCACTAGTGGGGACTGCGGTGGCAGTGGTAGTGGTGGTAGCGTTGGTGGGGGTGCAGTGATGTGTTGGTGGAGGGGGTAGTCATGGTGGGTGGCCACATGAGATGATGGTTGTGATGTGGTTGTGGTTGTGGTTGTGGTGGAGGTAGTGGAGGTGGTGGTGTGGTGGTGGTAGTAGTGGAGGTCATGGGTGGCTGCGTGGATGCCTGTGACATGTCATGTGGTTGTCTGCTAACCGGTGCTTGTGAACCAGTTCAGAACCGGTTCAAAACCAATTCAAGCTGGTCTGGGGTTTTTGATTGGAGCTGGTTCACGGTTTGGTCCATTTACTGGTTCATGAACCAAATAACCTGAGCTGAACCAGTATGAACCGGTTCAAACCAAACCAGATCCATCACTATATCAGAGACATGATTTTTGAATGAAGCATAGGTATATTCCACTCTGACATCTTCAGAAGGATATGTGGTAAGAAGTGGCTTTTCTAGAGTAATGGCAGTTGTACTGCTGGCCGGTACTACAACATTGGGGACTTGTGTCAGAAGGGAGGGTTGCATGATAAATGGGAACATTGTATGAGCCAGTTGACCATTGGACAGGTAGAGTGGTCATCATTCAAGTAGAATTCCTGCCAGTATCATACAGAGCCACGGTAGTTTATATAGTCGTGGACTGCCCCACAAGTCTGAACATGTGGCTCATATGGCAGTAGCTGAAGACCATGGTGGAACCTGTCTTTCCACATCACACAAGCCTTTCTCTGAGGGCATTGCAAGAATACTGCACATTGCATCTAGAAGTAAAGTTGTGCCTCGAGCTGCTGTTGAGCAATCACATTTCTGATGGCCCAACAGATGCCTGTTGGAATTGCTACACAGAAATGTTTGAGGGTACCAACTCTGTATTGGGAAAGATCTATTCAGTTAACCCCCAGTAGGCATGCCTAAATGAAGTGAGTTCTAGATAGAATGGATCAATAACTATCTTGAATCATGGTCGTGGGAAAGAAACTGATTCTTAAGAAAGTTGGTGTGCCATTGAAGTCGCATGACTGCTACACATGTCAATGATTTCGAAAGGCAGGCAGAATTCAGGACTAGAGTGACAGAGCAAGCCTCTAAGTGGAGCTTCAGGACAACCAGAGTTCACAGAGTTTTACTGAGTCCAAACCATTGACAGGAAGGACTAAGGCATGACATGAGTGCAAATAACCCGCAGGTTTTTCTTCACAGGTTCATCTGTGGGAAACCCACAGATTTTGCATCCACGGATTTAGATATCCATTTCCCACAGATGATGCGCAGGTCCAGGTATGACCTGTGGACTCACAGGTTATTTGTGAAAATTATTAACTACTATTATTTTTAGTATTGTTGTGTGGGTCGCAAACTATGCTGAATGTGGTGTCACGTGACCCACTTTTTAGCATTTGTCACATCAACATCATTTACAACAGAGACAAGCTAGCTCTCAGCAATACTTGGTAAGTCTCACAATCTAGCTTTTTAGACATTGAAGAGACTAACACTAGTGTTTATGTAACACTTATCCCAGGGCCTCAGCAACCTGGATCACTATCTGCAAGGTACATATGTATTCAGACTGTGATCATGAAGGCCATAGGAAGCATGCCTCTGGTTGATGAGGATCTCTTGTTACCCAAGGTGACTGTGCTAAAGATGATATCAGGTACAAAACTCATAAGGTCTAAGAGTGTTTCACTGACTATTCAGCACATTCAGAAATTTGTCCCAAAGGTATCAGCCATGCAAAGGAAACTAGAGATCTTATCATTGAGTGTTGCATTGGTGAGTTACTCAATTTCCACTTTATTGCCAGCTTGTTTGATGCTCTGCAGAATTCATATATCTTCACCTAAGCGAACGGTAGTGAGTGGACAATGGTGCACTTTGTCATAGGAGTCTCTGTTGGTTCTCTTTAGAAGGATCCTTTACGGCCCTTTGGTGCAATATGTAAGGCTGAGAGTCTGGACATGTATGGTGGTGTTCAGACTTGAGAAGGGTGTTGGGGCTGACATAGAGTGATGGGTCTCGCATTCTCATAGACTCGGTTCAGTGCCCCTTGTCCACAGTGTCCTCAGCACTGGGGCCTATACCTGGTTCCATCACTTTGGATGAGTTGTGGAGGCTTAATGGTGTGTTCTAGTAGATGTGGAATGAAGGCACAGATATGTTAATTTTTGCACTGGCATGTCCACTTGACAGTGTATTTCTGGAACACGTTCGACACACAAGCAATAAAGATGTCTAGGTGAGCAGACTCATATTCTTATAACATATAGGCTTCTCATATTCCTTAACATACCCCAGGTACTTACGAGATACGTAGTGCATTTCACAGGCTCTAATCCTACCCTCTTCAATTCTCTTCTCTTCACCCAGCTTCAAGACATGCATATAGCACATCGGCTCTCCCTGTTCCCTGTTCCCAGAACCTCTAGTCTCTCTACCTCCCTCTCCATTGACACCCGTTCAAGGTTACAAACCTGAGACCAATCATAGGCATTAAGCCAAGACACAGCTTGCTGGCCACACTCTACTGTGGTATGCACCTCCCTTTGATCCAAGGAGGAATCATTTCAGTGTAATGAGCTGAATGTGCAGCACATGTATCACAGTGACATAGAGGTGTGGGATGGGGCATGTGGGTGATGGACCTTAGTAGGAGAAATAAATATAGATGCCTGAATTAGTTACATTTTTTAAATTATATTTTAAGTTATAAGTACATTACCTGCAGGTATACCTGAGATCCAGCAGGTACCTGCAGCATGGATGCAGATAGCCGAGGTGTGGATGGCTACATGAGTGCAGGTATGGCCTTCAGAAATCAAAATACCTGGGGGCACGGATACAGGTTACCCACATATTTATTCATGTCATGCCTTAGGAAGGACTTTGAAAATTTGAAATTCCTCTGTGAAGTAAGTTGCTCTTTGTTAGAGATGCTGGATTCGACATTGGGGTCGGATTTGGTTGGAACTCTCCTTGACCAAGATCGGTAGTCACAATATTCAGAAATGCGCAGAATACTGGATGACTTGGAAGTCGGAGATCTGAAGACTGATCTATACAGGTGTTGGCTTCAACTTATAGGTTGCGCCCTCTTAGATTTCTAGTGCCCTGGTATTTTGGGCTGAAGACCGGAAAGTGTTATCAGGGTTCCGATTGGTCGGGTCTATTCGGAAGGTCAGTGCCAATGATATGTTGAGACTTATTGGAGATGAGCAGGGGCTTCAGGTATTCAGGAATGGAATAGTCAATGCGGATGGAATAGGGGTAACGATAAATCAATATTGAGTAAGGGTTAGCTTTACTGGAAAGCGAGTGTAATCGAGGAGGGTTTTGGAATGTCAGATGAGATAGGGTCAGGAATGATGGGAATGATGGGAATAATCAGAATGATCAGAATAATCGGAACAATCGGAATAATCGGGATAATCAGAATAATCAGAATAATCAGAATAATCAGAATAATCGGAATACCGAACAAGGTTTGAAGGCCTTATTGCAGGTAGAAGTTTTGGAGCGATGAAGTGTAGTAAAAGTTTCATGATATAGGATGGGCGGGATATGTCAGGGTGTTATGAGTTATATTGGAATAACAAGTTGAGGTGGAGGATGCGAGATATGTGAAAAGGGTATAAGATATACGATATAAGAGAGATATAAGAGAGAGGGAAGGTGATATGATATACAAACTAAAGAAGCTTTCCAAAATCAGGAACAGAAGATAAGGGTGTGTGATACGGAGTTCTGAAGTCAGAGCGAATACAGAAATCAAGATCAGATGTATGGGGATAATATCAAAATAGAATGGTGACTAAGAATAATAAATGGGGACATGTCAGAAATAAGCGGAAAAGGGCTGATCGGAATATGTGAAATGTCGGAATAACACGAGTCGGATCTGGGATCTAACACTCTTCAAGAAATCACACTTTGTAACAAATCCACTATCTCTCAAATAAGCGCCCATACATAGCGCACCAGGACGGATGGGTGCCTATTTGCATACCCCATTAGGTAGTTACCTCGTTGATGGTATCCTTAGGCTTTTCTCTTTGGATTCCCATCTGCCAGGTATGCATCTTTGTATGTAGATCCCTGTATATTGATATATCTTTGGATTCCCATCTGCCAGTTCTCAGTGTGATATTCCACTGCTCCTGGAGATTGCCCTTATAATTGCTGGCCTGTACCTGTGGCATACCCATACCCAGGGTGGTGGGTATGGGTACACCACAGGTTGGGTACAGGTCGAGATTTTCGTACCTGTGGTTACCCATGCCAATCACTAATATCAAGTGAGGTTTGGCTTTACAGAAAAGCAAGTATAGTTAAAGAGTGGATATTTTGGAGAATCAGAAAGATGTCGGGAATTGGAATATTCAGGATATCGATATAATGATCAATTATATAAGGACATATATGCTTGAACAATATACGAAGTAAGATATAGAGGAGGGACTAATATATAGACTTTAATACAGATAGAGAATTGATATAGGTTTGTAAGTTGATATACAAGCTAAGGAAAAGGCTTGAGTAAGGAAAAGTGTATTTAAAGGAATATGTGGAATTCTGAGATCAGAAACAGAAGAGATAAGAGTGCATGATACGGAGTTCCGGAATCAGAGCAAATACAGAAATTGACATAGAATGTATGGGGATAAGATCGAGATGGATGGTGACTAAGAATGATGAAATGAGGGTATATTGGAAATAAGCAGAAAAAGGGCTTATTGGGATGTGGAAATGTCAGAATAACGGAAGTCAGATCTGAGATCTAACAAGAATAAATAATGCACCTTTTTTCTATTTAATATTTTAGCAGGAAGGTGCTCAGGTACTTATATATTATTCCCCATTCATCCATCAGTCACCAATGGCCTATGGGTTGAATCAGAAACCCTTTCACATGGTCCGACCGATAAGTATACACCTTAATGCAAGGGATATGCCCAGTTTACCTCTGTCAAAGGTCATGTGAGATGCACTTACAGGCTGAAAGTGTGCAGAAAGGGGAGATTTTCAGGATTTTTTGAACATTTTCCTAGATTGACATTTTTGAGCTTTCCATGGACATTTTTGCCTTTTGGCCAGATTGGAGGGGACCCCCCCCCCTCCTAGGCCTATCATCTGGTATTTAAATTCTCAGGGCCTCTTGAGGTAATCCGTTCAACAATCAGGTTTCTCTCCACTCACTGGAGACATGCCAAAATTTTCTGACCTGGAAAATCCTGAGGAAAACCTTTGGAACTGGGTGCCTCTTCCCAAGAAAATCCAATAAAGGAAACCTCAGGAAAATTGATGGTTTTCCAAAAATTTCCAGGATTCGGAAAACAATTGGAAGACAGGATGGACAATGTGTGGATAATGATTGGGAAAATCATTGGAAAATTCCATGTTTCTCCAGTGTTTGCCAGAGAGGAAGGGAATATGTATCATCATCTGATGGTTTTACAAAGTTTTTCCAAGAGGGAAAACCAAAGGAAATTGTGAGGTAAATCATAGAGAAAATCAAAGGAATATATACAGTTTTCCCAAAGTGTTCATCCATGGAAAATGTTAGGAGAACATAGAATTCACAGGGAAGGTAAACTGTGGGATAATTCATGGTCTCCTCAGGAAATTCTAACCTGAAGAATCCAATGGAAAATCTTAAAATTGATGATGAATTTCCCATGGAATTCCAATACAGAGGACCCTGGGGAAGCTTTGGGAAAACATGAGGAAAATTTTGGGGAAATGTAGAGTTTTCCTGTCTGGATAATTGTGGGATTCCACCAACAACCTGGAGAATCCACCAGAGTCCTAGAGAGGCTGGAGGAATCCACGAGAGTCCTGAGAATTCCATGGGAGTCCTAGAGAGTCCTGAAGAATCCACTGGAGTCCTAAAGAGTCACAAGGAATCCACCAGGGGCCAGATGAATCCACCACAGGCCTGAGGAATCCAACAGACACCTGAAGAATCCACCAGGCTCCCAAAGAATCCATGAGAGGCCTGAATAATCCAACAAAGGCCTGAGGAATTGGACAGAGTCCACCAGAGTCCTACAGAGTCCCAAAGAATCCATCAGATTCCTGAGGAATCTACCAGAGTCCAAAAATCGACGAAACTCCAAAAGAATCCACCAAAAGCACAAGGGGAGTCGCCAGGACAAAGGTGGATTTCCAAGGACAAAGGGGGATTTCCAAGGACAATGGAAGATTCTCGAGGACAATGCAGACACTGCCAGAGCTCAGTGAATTTTGCACATGTGCTCAATCGCTTTGGCCACAGGATTCCCATGGTGTGGGGCCATCTGACCCACCAATCAGGACAAAAAAGGATTTCCAAGGACAATGCAGGATTCTCAAGGACAATACGCATACTGCTGGATCTCAATGAATTTTGCACGTGTGCTCAAATGCTTCTGGGCTGTGATTCCCACGGTGTGGGGCCATGTGACCCACCAATCAGGACAAAAGTGGATTTCCAAGGACAACGGAGGATTCTCAAGGACAATGCGGACATTGCCAGATCCCAATGCATTTTGCAAGTTTTCTCAA
This sequence comes from Ramaria rubella, assembly GCA_015039355.1. NCBI lineage: Eukaryota > Fungi > Basidiomycota > Agaricomycetes > Gomphales > Gomphaceae > Ramaria > Ramaria rubella. The sequence goes on along the minus strand of MU134381.1, from coordinate 231,260 downwards.
TTGCTTTCACCACAGGATTCCCACAGTGTGGGGCCATGTGTCCCACCAATCAGGACAAAAGTGGATTTCCAAGGACAACGGAGGATTCTCAATGACAATGCAGACACTGCCAGATCTCAATGAATTTTGGACATGTGCTCAAATGCTTCTGGGCTGTGATTCCCATGGTGTGGGGCCATGTGTCCCACCAATCAGGACAAAAGTGGAATTCCAAGGACAACAGAGGATTCTCAAGGACAATGCGGACACTGCCAGATCTCAATGTATTTTGTATGTGTGCTCAATTGCTTTGGGCACAGGATTCCCATGGTGTGGGGCCATCTGACCCACCAATCAGGACAAAAGTGGATTTCCCAGGACAACAGAGGATTCTCGAGGACAATGCAGACACTGCCGGATCTCAATGATTTTTGCACCTGTTGACCCACCAATCAGGACAAAAGTGGATTCCCACGGACAAAAGTGGATTCCCACAGACAACAGAGGATTTGCGGACTCTGGTGGATTCCTCCACAGCCTTGTGGATTCTTCAGGACTTTAGTGGATTCATTAGGCCTCTCATGGATTCTCCAGGACTTTGGTGGATTCTACAGGACTCTTTAGGGCTCCGGTGGATTCCTCAGGACTCTGGTGGATTCTTCAGGACTCTGGTGGCTTCCCCTGGATTCTGGTTGATCCTTTGGGAGTCTAGTGGATTCTTTGGGCCTCTGGTAGATTCTTCGGGACTCTGGTGGATTCTTCAGGACTCTGGTGGATTCCTCGGGACTCTGGCAGATTCTGTGGGGCTTTGGTGGATTCTTCAGGATTCTGGTGGGATCCCCACAATTATCCAGACAGGAAAACTCTCCATTTCCCCAAATTCTTCCCCATGTTTTCCCACTGATTCCCCAGGGTTTTCTATATTGGAATTCCATTGGAAATTCATAATCAAATTCAATATTTCCCATTGGATTCTGCCAGTTAGAATGTGCTGAGGAGACCATGAAATATCCCACAATTTACCTTCCCTGTGAATTCTATGTTCTCCCAAGGTTTTCCATGCATGAACGCTTTGGGAAAATTATATATATTCCCTTGATTGTCTCTATTATTTACCTCACAATTTCCTGTGGTTTTCCCTCTTGGAAAACATTTGGAAAACCATCGGATAATGATACATATTCCCACTGTCTTCCTCTCTGGAAAACCATGAATTTCCCTGAGGTTTCCCTCATTGGATTTTCTTGGGAAGAGGCACCCAGTTCCAAAGGTTTTCCTCAGGATTTTCCGGGTCGGAAAATTTTGGCATGCCTTCAGTGGTACTGTGATGCCGTGTTATTGCCTGCCTTCGGCTGATTCTTGCAAAACGAAACGAACTGAGCAAACCGAACTAAGAAGCGAGCAGCACTATAGATGTATAATACATATACGGTGGAGTGCCGCTCTCCAGGTGCCTATACAGCTTCACGCCTTGGGGCACTGTATACCTCTACCCCCACGCTTATTGCTTCGCCTTCGCTCACAGCGTTCTTGGATGGTTCGCAGGGGGGAATAGATCTTGCCAGGCGAGGTAATTCAATCGGACTTCCGACGATGGCATCCTCCAAATTCTGACCATCTCTTTTCCCATCTCGTACTCCGAAGGCACGGTCCTCGTCCATATCGAGCGCCAGCGGAATGTCACGCGAGAGAAAGACCGTTGCTAATCCCACAGCAGCAAACGCCACCATCACCTTGTACATAACAATGAGAGCGTCCATGAATGCATTGCGAACCTCGTCTCGTTCAGGTTGGCCCAAGGTAGGGATTAAGGGGATGGTTGAATATTCGATAAGCCCTCTATTAGCAGACAGACTAGAGAGAACGGTTGGCAAATGTTTTCCAACTTGATTTTGGAGAATTGTCCCGCCGATAGCGATCCCCCATGACTGCCATGGAGTTAGGATTAAGAATCACAAAGCTAAAATGTAAACTTACCTGCGCAAGGCTCCTCACATACGTAAACAAAGCAATAGCAAAGGGGTGTTCTTGGGCGGGAACAGGTGCCACTATATGACGTCAACGAACAATGCCGAACGATACAACATGGATATACCGCACACAAGGGGAATATCAAAGTAGTCCCATGGATACCCGCCCCAATACCAATCACAACACTAACACCGCCAATCTTGGCCAATGTGTCGTCTATATGAACGGTACACAGCACACTGATTCCCACCACCAAGCATATCCAGGCTACTCGACCAAAGGTAAGTGCGAACAGCTCTTTTGTGTTCTCTCCACCTACCAAATAGGTTTTGAGGTCTATATTGGTGGAGCTTCACGACTGAAGCCCCTCCGATCATCCCAAAGATAGGGACGATAAAAGCGAAGGAAAGAACGAGGACGCCGGAGCGTAGAACGCTGGTTAATCTTATCGCTTGATAATACACCGGGAGGTAGACTGTTGATGATGACGAATCAGTTAGAGAAACCAGTCTGGCGAATAACTTACATATGAGCATCACAACAATCATCATCCAGAGAAACATTGCGAAATAGAAATAACTGGTAAAGTTTCAAAGAAGACAAACAGTGCAAGCTAAAGATATATTCACCCGCTGATTGCAGTAACGGAATTGAGGACAGGCGGCGGGATCTAGAAAACTATTAATTACATTCTGGTTTAGAGAAAGATAACACCATACCACAGGCACCGAGCAGAATTTCAGCTCATATACCAAGGCGGCCGCAATACCAACCAAGCCAACACACAGCGAGGCTAAAACTCGTGCCGAAGACCAAGGGAAGGTAACACCTCCCCACGTCATAGCAATTATACAGGCGGTGGTGCTCCCTACGATCATAGCGTTGCCTCTAAATAGAACATATTCAAACCAAGTGAGCGTAAAAAGAAAAGCTCTTCTCACATCCAATCGATCCTTCTGAGTTTTGCCCGCAGGGGGAGATCTCCGAAAGGCGTGGGGAGGCGCATGAAAAAAGCTACAAGTACCAGCGCGATACCGCAAATCGGCAGATTCAAGTCTAACACCGACAGGAGTGTTAGGCGATAGGTTATGTTTATTTAATCGTGCCTCTTACAAAATAACCATCTCCAGGAGGCATGCTGGGCGAATGCGCCCCCAATGACTGGTCCAATACCTGCAGCAAGTGCATATACACTTCTGTAGATCAGCATCTACAATATATATCGTTGCTACAGCTGCATACGCGGCCAAAATTCCTTGGAAATTCCCGCGTTCACGCAGCGGTACCATATCGGATGTGACAATGCTGGCAAGTGAAGTGAGCCCGCCGCCACCAACGCCCTGTATTGCTTGGAGGGGGTTAGAGGTCAATATGAGGCTAATGGACGGTGCACGACTTGCTTCTTCCAACAACCATCATGCGCATGTCGTGAGCTGCTCCGCATACTGCAGAGCCAACTGCGAATAATGATAAGACATAAAACCATAATCGGACGACGACCGAACACGTGGGATAGCTGTCCACTTAGAGTGAGGAACGCAGCTGAGGCCCTGATGGTATTCTTCATCTATTAAGTCAACCAGGAGGTGTTACTTGACTCACAAAGTGTATGCACTTCCTATCCAAATGAACGAGATGTCGGAACCAAGTTCGTTTGCAATCATAGGTAAGATCGTAGAGACCGAATTCTAAGAAACATTGATATGTGAGAATTAAGTGCATTCAGGCGTTTACGTACCAAGTCTCTGTGAGACAGCGTTCAGTCGCGATCAAGGCTACTTATGTATACTACTCACAAAGCACTCAACAGCAACGCAACACATACGGAAGCAAAAGTAAGCTAAAATGGCCACCCCCTTGGCTTGGTCCTGGAAGAAACCGCTGGAGAATGTGGCTGTGAAAAATTCGTGAGCTCTGAGTTGGACATGCCAAGTGGTCAAAAAATGTGGAAGGCGGGAGTGGGAACATAGGGATTCAGTGCCTGCAGATTTATATAGGGTCGGGTGCTTTGGGTGCCAGGTGCCATTGTAGCTGTAAACAGCTGTAAACCCGTCCGGGTGTCAGCAGGTATCAGCCCTCGTACACCCTCGTCCTTTATACAGATAAGGGCTCGTTTCTATCTTTCCCTAGTTTCCCTCGCCGGCACAAGCTCAGTCCACACGGTCGGGCCACCCGGTAAGAAGGTGATCCGCCTGGTCGGGTCAGGGTTTTTAGGGAAAGTAAAGACACCTCGCGAGGTGTTTTTCGTTTCCCTAAGCTCCACCGTGCCTGGCCGGTGTTGACCTGCGATATGATCCGCGAGAAGCACCCACACATGTCCCCTTGAGTCACGGCACTTGCCCTTGCGTTAGCGATTGCAATACGAGGATGACGAGGTAGTGGGGGTGCTCTTGCTTGCGACGGCGTTCCGTGCGATCGAATGAAAGGAATAAAATTGATTTATGCCAGGAAGTTGAATGGGGGGATTATTCCGACTCCTGTCTAGGTTCTGTGGTGTGCTGAACATTGTTCGGTCAAGGCGGCGGGGGATGATGTCTGATTATTAATAAGATACTACGGTCACAGAAATAATGCTAAGGGAAAGTGCCATCAATTCTTATCTATCCCTCAAGTACCAGCTATCTGGTTTCCATGCTACTGGGTTGTGCCGAACGGTTTTAGGGAAACTAGGGAAAGTTAGAAATGAGAAGGGCTATAGGTAGGTAGGTATATCGCTTGTATGGAAAGCGAGACTTGCAAGCTTCGTTTTCGGCCTCGGTATGGCGTTCGTGAGAACCATTCATCAGCGGACGAGATTTGGACGTCAAATCCGTCCAAAACCCCAAATCGACTCAGGAGTTGATTTGGAAATATGCGTGGATTTGGATTTGGATTTCGGCCGGCCGCTATGACGGAGCTCCAACCTTGCGACAGCATAATATGCTCCGTGCTCTTCCAGTGATGAGGTGAAGGATGTTGCTGACCGCACTGTATCATAGCATCAGTTACTCAAATTTCAGCAGGACCTCCGTGAGTGCATAACTCCAGAAGTTGTATAGTGATTATATATAAAATATAAGTGTAACAACAAAGGCTCCACCATTTAAGATCATACATAACATGCTCAAAATATCACACTAGCATATGTTCCCTCCAGAGTCCAAACCTCTATCCCATCTCTGTCTCTTTTGATTCTAGCCATTCGGAGGTACAGTAATACTAGTACTTAGTTGCGTCGCAGGTCTCTCTCGTCGTCCAACGTTCATCTATCTCGCTGGCTTGTCCTGGCAGCTTTGGCGAAGCAGCCATGTAGGGTAGACTTGTAACCAGCCTCCCACCATGTGGGCTAGCAATGTTGTGAGGCTTGAGCATGCCACATCGGTATGAGAGACTCGTTACGAGTCTACATTGTGGTGGTAAGACGAAGAGAATTGATACTCAGCTTCTGCCATTAACTGCCGTGCTCGGCCAGCACTCCTCCAAATCACTTAAAAACCAATATTCAAAACAGGCCTATCACAGTTAAACCGGTTTTCCAAGCATTGTCGGACATTTATAAAAAGTCCAATCACTGTTCAAATCATCTCCAAATCCGCATCAAATCGTCTACTGTGATCAGCCCTACTAGCTACAGTAGCGGTAGGATAGTACTGGTTATGTAAGCGGGTGGTTCATTTTCCTGATGCAACGACGTCGTCGTTGGTTTGAAATAGGTAAGCATTTCCCATTATCCGTCGTGGTATGAGCTTGTCAGACTCTTGTCAGTCAATTAAGGAGCCAGCATGGCTTAGCCCCAAATATTCCTATGCCGGCGCGGAGCGCTGGAGATTTGCCCCAGATCCAAACTAGCCCTAAGTTTGTGTTCGACTCTAACCTTTTCCCCTCTTTCCCCCCTTGAGTTGACGGCCGTGCTTCCTGATAGCAATTAGAGTGTATTAGCTGCCAGCTTAAGCTGACTTTCCAGCTTTTTGATGCTCCACCCCAGGATGCAGTGGAGCTCGACCTGGTGAAAGTGGAGCTCAGTGCGCAAACTCGGCATGAGTTACCAGCAGCTGGCATCCTCGGCCCAGTTAAACATGCCTGACCGTGATGTTCGACATGTCCTCCTTGGGCTTCTGCCCAGCGCAGAGGCTCTCAAGCCTCCTTTCACGCTTTTCTCAAGTTTAAAACAGAACACAGTACAGTTGTGGACAAGCAAAGTCCACTAAAAAGTTGAGAGGGTTTTTGGGACATCACCTTATTGTAGATAGGGTTCTTGAGTGTTTAAACAGCTTACTAAACTAACTAAGAGTCAATTTCTATGAGCCGATTTCCCAAAAAATGACTTCAAAGTTTTGGGACGGCTCAAATTGGCCGGGTGCTAAAAATAGAGCAAAAAAATATGAAAAATTGTGCAAACGATAGCCTTCGTTGAGCTGAATGTGATCCTAATAAAGCTAAGGTTTTCACCAAACCGTTGGAGTGGAATTTAATTATTAAGTTTATGTAATACTATTGCTTGTCCCTGGCTCTATCCTACAAAAACGGCGATAAGGCATGGGTATGAAGGGAAAACACAAACGAAACATATCCGGCCTTCAAAATCAACCCAATCTAAGTCCTGATAAGCCTCAAGCCTCTAGATCTCCATCACCACCGATCTTTCAACTGACCAATGTTTCTGTTGATGAAGACGATGAGCTCTGGGAACCTCAAGTCTGCCATGATAGCACCAAGGTTCTCTGGGAGGAAGAGTCTGCATCAGAAGGAGGGGAAGGAGAGGAGGGGGATGACATGAGTTGGTTTGGGTGGGGAGATGATGGTGATGTGTTGCACAAGAGTCTTGTCACTTTGGCTGCAGCACATGGCGATGATCCTCGAGATGAGGATTGGGTGCCCGAGGCCACATGAAAAAAGCGTGTAAAACATCTGCAAGGTAAGAAATACTCAGTAATATCCTCAAATGCTAATTTGAATTGAAATATGGGTGCAGCACGTCCAAAATTTTATGTGAAGGGTCCAGATGTAGGCAGCAAGTCAACATGGACACAATGGCATCATAGAAAGCTGTTAACGGGTCAAACCAATCTGGACAATTTCGTTCAAAAGACGTCAGCAGAACATGCAGGCAACAAACTTCACACTGAACAAAGAGTGCCTGATCTAGTACCTATCTGTTGTGAATCCATCACTCTGCCACCACTTTCCTTCGATATACCATCCCCCAATGTTCAAAAACGCAAGGAAAAGAGCCCCGATGAACAGGTGGAAAGGGGAAGTGTGGCCAAAGACAGTGGTGCAGAAGTAGATGAAGATCTTGAGGGGTGGGAAGAGGATGTTTCTGAGACTGTGTGACCACATGATCGTGACAGTATTCGAGGCTGGGCTGAACTGCGCACTCAAATCAAGGAGGACTTGAAGAAGAAACACTCAAGGATGTGTTTGAGTGAGATCAACCAGTTGATGATCCTCAGAAATTTTGCTACACTGC
>MU134381.1:199446-220229 GCA_015039355.1 Ramaria rubella | reverse complement strand
ACTCTATTATGTACGCAACGGACCTTGGCCCGAAGTGGGCAGCGGTAAGTGTAAGTATCCGGAGCTTTTACATCTACCAGCGCTAGCCCTCCGAGGTTCACGAACTCGGAACAAATGAGAGCCATGGGCACCTCAGGAAGTAATTTAATCAACATGCGTTTAGAAATTGCCCACCTCTTGTGAAATCCACACCACTTCGTGTTAACTTCATGACCCCAGCAAACCCCAATCGGCCACCTCTCAGAGATGGCCACACCACCAAGATTGAGGCACTCGTAGCCTCCGAACTCTTTCAGCCTCTCTACAAGTTTAAACCTCAGATGGATGCCACGTATGCAAAAGCTAGAGCTATTGCTAGGGTGTATGGTAACTTACGTAAGTGTCGCAACATTAATTTCATGTGGTGCGACGTGATGAGGCTTCACCTTCTTACTGAGGTTTGACATGGCGCGACTGCGTCGAACTGACCCCCAAATTCTGGGAGTTGCACATGGACAACATCATGGCTCGAGAGCCGTCCGCATTCACTTCAAGTTTGCTGACTATACAATACAACCTTGTGCTGGGCACGTTCAAGTTGGCAATTCGCAGAGGAACGACCGGATTTGCATCCCCTTCTGGAGAACATTGCGCGATTTTATGTCTCTTAAGTAGCAGGACAAGATCCCATGTTCTTTACTCTTGACGGGTTTGACCACCAAGGGCGCAATACCTTCTCGCGGAGAATGGCCACGGGCTTGACGCCCCTAACCTGGAAACAACCCCAACTCTGGTACCCAATGATGAGTTCGACCTTCATATACCGCATCTGATGGCAGCCAAGTCCGTGCACCTTGTTTCATATGTCTAATTCCCCCGTCCCACCTCCGAACAGATATATGGGCCCTAACAAAACCAATTCCTGGCTTTCCGTGCGTAGCGGTCGTCATGGCGCGACTTATTGTGAAGAACCGTGACCACGGCGTCCACGGCTTCGTAGTATATCTTAATGATGGCAAAGTCATGACTTCAGATATCATGTCAAGGTATACTCTTGTATAACGCACGTAATTTGGACTGGTTTCTCAAGCGGCTTAGGGTTCTCCCACCTCGCGTGGGACCGGGCGCACTGGATCATGCCCTCACGACATTCAACCACATTCGCTTGTCGCGAAGCGCCCTCCTGGGGCCGATGGACAAACCTGAAAACATGCGCATACAATTCATGAAGATTATTAATCGGGGTGCTGTCGGTTCACTGGCAAGCTCTTTGGTTACGATTCCGGTTCTCAGATTGGTTTCGTACATTGTCGGCATGTACAGCCTTCGTCAAACGGTCGGACAACCTAGGCAGCCTATTATATCATCTCGCACTCAGCAGAAGCCTGTCCTACTTGCTTTGGCTTAAACGTATTGCTTGGAAGCATTTGCTATAGAGGCTATACGAGTTTTCAAGGACCCCTCGCTGAATATACGAATTAGGGACGCAGTTGCAGCATGTTTCAAGTCTGTGGCGGTAAGGCACGGGCAAGAAAGCATGTATTCTCTCGCCGAACGCTCCGGAGCCCAAGGTCTATTTGAATTCAATCACATTATTCTCTCTAAGTTACACCCCCAACCGTCTGGCAGTTAGGAAATGACTGGCGTGATCGGGGGTGGAGGCCGCCTGGGTTCCCATCCGGCCCATCTGAAAGCCAGACCCGTATCAGTGATATTTTCGATACGCTTATTAATTTTGGTCCTACATTGATAATGAAGGTTTTCTAATCCGGTGATGTTGAATTTTTTTTTGTTGTTAGCACCACGGTACTAAACGCAAGATGGTAGACACAGCGAACGCGATGGCTTCAGAAATTCAAGCTGAAAGTCGGAATTACGTGGAGTCACGGTCAGACCACGAAGTTCCAGACTTGGGAAAACCAAGAGAGGAAGCTGCCAACTATACGTGGCTATAAAGTTTAAATGAGCAATGGTGTATTCAAGCTCGGAGTTACATAACGAGCTTATATGTATAACGATTCCATTTGTGCATTGTACGCAAGTGAGTGGTTCTCATTACGCACGCAACCTAGCCTTTGCAAGCATGTGAAGTGTGAGCGAATAAAGGACTCATCAGGTAGGACATAGATTTTATGTTGGATTTGAATCCAGCCGCAAGCCGGAAGGTAGCAGGGAGCCTGGGCGGCCGGGCCTATGGAGTATCATCATGTCCTCCGACTCTCTCCTGGCCGCCGTTCAAAAGTTCTGTAATTTGAAGCCCATCCTCGAACAGAGACAACAAGATCGTTGCTGTAGCGGGATCTATACTCTCTCAACCGCTTCAATGTTCTTCGAATTACCAGTGTTCCAGAGACTTGATTGCAGTATGAAATGAATGGGTATGATGGAAGATGATACTAAGAGCTGGGTTCAGGCCATTGTCATAAGCAATCTGTTCACTGATGAAGCATAGCTCTGAAATATTATTCGTAAAGTTTCACTTCGAAGATCTAAATGAGAGCTTACTTAAAACCACCTCACTTGGAAATCGTGGAAGCATCAAGGTCTTCTTCACACCTCAAGGGCTGCGATCGCGCTGTCCAACGCATTAAAGAGCATCTTATAGGTGAGACGTTCAGCACCCTCAAGCAAATGTGCTCTTTCGAGACACAGAGTGAAGGTGTAAAAGAGATCTCGAAGAGGCACGGAAAGAAAATTGTCGACGAATATTATGCACATCTTATATCTTGCCCTCCGGGTAAAGCAAAGTTCCATGTATTCGAACAAGTCCATGAATGCCTCGTGTGAGGCAGAGCGGCGATCTTGCGGCAGCTGGGTCATCCATCCCCGGAATAGACTATAGCAGAAGACCCATATAAATGATTCGAGGTCATGATGAACTTGGTGGGTGATTCCTGGGCGACCGAATTCTGCAGCAGTTAACAAGTTGTAAGCCATAAATTGTAGTGTTCCCTGTCGCAATATGAAGAGAAGAAAGCAATGGAATGTGTAATAAATCACGCACGGTCCATGGCGTCATGTGCTTCTTCGACACATTGCTAAATTTCACATGGGTTGCTTTCATCGGCTCAGTCATCATTCCGCCGCGGCCACGTATCGGAGCAACTTCAATTTCTCTTCGAATCGTGGTGTATGATGTGGAATATGTAATGTGGGCGCAGTCCATGTCCAGTAAAAACCCTGGATAACTGCTATTGCTTCCGAGTAAAACATTTCCAGGGTTAATATCACGATGTAAGATGCCTTGCTCTGACAGAAATTGATGGCCTTCAAAAGAAGTGAGTGTATTTCAAGACGAAGCCTCACAAGACACTCACCGTACAGCGCAGCACGAACGCCTTTTAGCAGCTCGATCTCAGATTCGAATTCCCAGAGAGGCCGGCCAAAATTTTTAAGAAACAGTCGATGCAAAACCATAGTGACAGTATTTTTGCGGGAATTCTTGTATCGCAGATTTTGGGCGGTTATCACACGTTCTGGCTGGTCTGGGAAGACGACATCTCCTCCGGAGTCATATTCAACTACCCCGGGATGAGTGCCCCGGATGTGTTGATAGACAGTAGACTCGTCTAGTCGCTCGCTACTCCTCCAGGCGTTCTTCAGCACTAACATGGTTTTAGATTGATCACATACACGCCAGACGCTGGTACCTCGCCCTAATAATGACAAGGAGGTCCATATCGGGGGTCCAAGGGTATACCAACATTTGTGTCCTTGACCCATAGTGATACGATACGTGGGGTAGACGGAAAATCCTAGTGTTTGCGCGTGTGTCTGCCACTCTGAGGCCTGGGAACCAGAGATGATTTGAACAGACGGATCTTGGCCAAGCTCAGGCAAAGTCATTTCACATGTGAGGCGGCGAACGACACGAATCAAAGTAGACAAGTCTTCCCAAATGTCGCAGATAGGGGAGAGCTGAGCCCCTTCACGGTCAAAGATGGCAACGCAGAACTTATCACCGAAAATGAGCAACCCAATGGAAAAGAGCTGGAACGGCCTAGCGGAGATGTGCAGACGAGCGTAATCTGCAGCTCGCGAGACGATATAGTTCGCAAGCTCAGAGTCGGGGAATGTAGGATTCGGGAACTCTTCCGAATGCGGGCCATAACCCGAGTGGGGAAGTACCATCACAAAAGCGCTTCTGTCGTGCCAGAAATGTCGAGAATTACCCCTTGTGACAGGTTGACCATAAGAACAAAGCCCTTCGTTGCTATCCACCAACACGAGTTCAGGGGAGAAACTGGGAAACGCCCATGTCTCGCCTTGTTCAATCAGCAACGAAGATGAATCATCCCATGATGGTATCCAACGACGATGGAATTTGTGTGGCTTTTCGGGGCCAGCAAACACGATGCATTTGAATAGCTTATGCTGCATATTAAATGGAATCAATAGACCGTATCTCTGGGTAAATCGGAGGGGTGAATTCATAGTGAACCTACCAGACATACGCCCATTTCTGCTGAATCAACCTCTAGCCATTCGTCCCACTTGGGGTCCGCAAGCTCTCCCTCAGATTCAGCGCCCTCTCTGCGGCGTTTTACGGCATCGATGAATTCCAATTTTGATTGTTGAAAATGTCCATCAGCCAGAATAGCCTTTGTACATTCCTCCACGAGGGAATCCGACACGCAATCCAGACAAAGCCGTCGAAAGACATTCGCACTTCCAAAATCGAGCCTTCCTTTGAGATCTCGTATGGAATATCCAGGAGTTGAGTCTCCAACTGGTGATATGGATAGCATAACGCTGAGATCCTTCACTGTAAGGTCGTGGAGAGCAGCAACAACTCTCCACAGTGCCACAGTGACAACGCCTAGTCACGCGTGACGGCCGCTGACACAATAGGATAAGGTTGACTACTCTTGTAATGAAGATTTTTAGCATAATCACGTATTCGAGACTCTAAAATAAAACATCACAATCTTTCAGCGAGCCACGACGGCCGCAACGTTCGAGACTTCGAAAAAGACGCGCCTTACATAATGCAAAACATAACAGTCACGTGCGAGTGTTTCTCCACATTCCACTGCCAGATCTTGTTTGTTGTTGCTCTCGTTCGCCACCCCAACCCGCAAATCGGAAAAATACGATGGATCAAAAATGCAATTGCTAGTAAACGACCGTATTTTTCCGTCCGCCTTGTTCCGTGACGAGCGCTTGGCCCTGTGGAGCGCCACGACGCACCGGCCCTGGTGAAGTATCCAAGGGTATCCAGGTCCTCCATGCATAAAGCTGCTCTTCTGCGTGTGCCGCATTGCATTCTATTCCATTCACGCTCCCTGCCACTGTCATATAACAACTAATGCTCGTTTCTGCTCTCGTTCTCGCCCTTGTCACTCACTATGCTTCAGCAAACATCATATCCGCTTCACAGCTTGCCTCTTCTTACGACTTTGTTATTGTCGGAGGAGGTGTGGGAGGGCTTGTTCTAGCATCCCGGCTGTCAGAGGATGCAAATAAGACTGTCCTAGTACTTGAAGCCGGAGACACTGGAGATGCAGTACGGAACTCTATTGGTGAGATTCTCTAGATGAGATGGCTCATTGCTAATGAGTTTATACCTTGTAGACATCCCCGGGAATGCCTATTACTCATCCCTTCTCGGCACATCATATGACTGGCAGTATCAGACTGTTCCCCAAACACACCTTCAAAATCGACAAATCCCTTGGGCTCGTGGAAAAGTCCTTGGTGGTTCGTCCGCTGTCAACGGGATGTACCTCGTCCGACCAAGCGAAATCGAGGTCGATGCCAACGCAGGACTTAATGCTAATCAGACTGGTGCATCTGCATGGGGATGGGAGAGTTTCTTCCTGGCGATGAAGAAGGTGAGCAGCCGAGTTGTCATCACATCACACATTCTGATTTCAACTCATAGTCGGAAACGTTCACCCCTCCACCAGCAGATATCCAACAAGAAGGCGATATCCAGTACAATCTTTCCTCTCACGGAACATCGGGACCTTTGCATTACTCGTATCCTGGCTAGTATGTTGCATTTTCTTCACCTTGGTACTAATACTGACGCGCAACACTGGCAGTATTCTGCCCATTGTGGGTAACTGGACGAGTACCCTGGACTGGATTGGTATGCGGTTTTTCAACGTTCTTCCTCATCACAGTTGTTGAACCACTTTTCAGGCATACCGCCCTCTCCTGACTCCAATGGTGGTGCTGGATGGGGTGGCTTCATCGCCACCTCCTCTATCAATCCATCCAACTGGACACGCTCCTACTCACGCTCAGCATACATCGACCCTCTCCCTTTCCGACCGAATTTGGCCATTCTTCCCAATGCTACAGTCACACGCCTCGTCTTCTCTAATGCCACTTCGGGCTCGTCAGGCCTCAATGTGACCGCTGTAGAATGGGCCACAGCGCAAGGGGCGGCTACATCTCAAGTTGGCGTGAATAAGGAAGCAATTCTTGCGGGAGGCACTATTGGTAGTCCACACGTCTTGATGCATAGCGGAGTGGGTCCGAAGGATGTTCTAGACGCAGCAGGAGTGGCCGTTAGTGCGTCTTCATTTGTCTCATTTTCATCGATGCACGGTCTTACAGCACAATGACACAGATGTGGATCTACCAGGGGTTGGCCAACGTCTTCAAGATCACCTTGTAAGCCCTGACCGTCAGTTCACGCTTAATGGTTAAGTAATCATCTCTTTAGAGCGCACAAGTTGTCTTCAAGACCACTGCTGAGACCGCCGCGTCCATCCAAGGCGCCTCGCAATCCTCCAACGGGACATCGACACCCTTCCTCTCTTTCATCAACTCGGCTATTGCATACGCCAATAGCAGCGATCTTTTTGGCATCGACTTTCCAGCCCAATTCCAACAAGAGATCCTAGCGAACCTGAGTCAGAACGTTGGTACACTAGTACCATCTCAAGATGCGACGGTTCAGGAGGGTTATAAAGCCATCTATGCTACAACTGCTGAGAAATTCATGACCAGCCAAGTTGGACAGGTATGTGGTTTACGTTTGCCAGGGGACAAAGCGCATGCTGACATTATTATAGGTCGAACTGTTGTTTTCACTCACTGGAACGGCGACGGGCGGCGCAGACTCTATTGCGATTCAAGCGGCGATACAACATCCCTTCAGGTCCACGATTCATTTTCATACACCTTTGTACTCTTCCTAACATACTCACAGTCAAGGTCGCATTTATATCAATTCATCGGACCCATTCCAGTACCCCGTCATCGACCCACAGTACTTCTCTCACCCTGCAGGTCAGTGCTTATGTCTCATTCACTAGTGCGGTGATACTAATGTACCTGGCCAGATGCTCTCATCCTCCGCGAAGGCCTGAAGCTTGCGCGCAAGCTCGGGCAGACACAGCCATTAAACGCTACCATTCTCTCAGAAGTATCGCCCGGCACAAGTGTCGTAACTGATGGTGATTGGGATGCCTGGATCCCGGGCCAGGTCGGTACTGAGTATGTATCCTGTATCTTCTGTTCCTTTTTACGGCTAAACATCAATGCGATGAAGATTCCATCCGGCCTGCACGTGTGCAATGTTACCCCAATCGCAAGGTGGCGTTGTAGACGCCAATCTACGAGTATATGGTCTTGGTAAGCCTATACAAGTCTTCCGAGCGTTATTCTAACTCTACATATTTCAGCCAACGTTCGCGTTATTGATGCCTCCGTATATCCCATGATGTTTGCAGCCCATGTACGTGCACATCATCTTTATTTATCCTCTGTTCACCGACACCTTACGCAGCTTCAAGCTCCAACGTATGGTCTTGCCGAACAAGCCGCCTCCATCATCCGCGCCCAATATAACGGTGTGCCTCCCCCTTCCGCATCGACAACGTCTACCCCAACTGGCATTGCTGTTCCCTCCACGACGGCTTCTAGAAAGAATGGGGAAAGGGCGCTATCTCCTGTGGCTGGAATTTTTGGGAGTGTGTTAGGTGCCACGTTTGCGCTGGCGACTGCGTTCAGGTTCTAAGGGAGGAGCCGTTTGGACTTTGCATTGTGCCCGGACATTTTTTGCGTTATCGCTTCCGCATTCATATATCCATATTTTCCATGGACATTCATGATGGTCACACCTTTGGACAGACCCGAAGGCCATACCTCATTATCTTAGATCGCCATTCCCTCAAATCCTGTTGTCCTGTTACCTCTCTTCACATCATATCGGACTTGGCTAAAGAATGTAGTGTGCTACTTTTGTGTAGTATGTAAGGAGTAATCATTCAATAATCGGGTAAAATTTCATCACAAGCTAAAACGATTATTTGAACATGCGAACCTTGACCGCGGGCTTACGGGCATCAACAATGAAATTTGAACCTCAAGCAACCCGGGATGATACGAAATCTCTCGAGACAAATAGAAAAGATTCAGGGGAATCAAGCTATAAAATTATATGGCTCGTCACCTTCGGATACATTTTTATCAACAGCATTGGGCTGCATAACAAAAATTTCCCTCAGAAAAGACACTAACAGCGACAACACAAATGGATCTGAAAGCTCTGCGTGAGCTTACACATTTACATTTGAAGATCACGTTGTTCCTAGCTTGCGATCGCGCTTCATGGCACTAGTGTGGACCTTACTCGTGAGATTCATGTGAAAAATATTTTACACCGAAACGCTAACAACCATCAAATAATAAATGCATCTCATAGCATGAGAAGGCATCCGGGGAAGAAGTCGCTTAATCAAGCTCTTCAAGGCTTCGCTGAGCAAGGTGGTGTATGACAACTATAGCCTCTGGCTTGGTGTTAAGGGT
The DNA here is from genome assembly GCA_015039355.1 of Ramaria rubella. Taxonomy (NCBI): domain Eukaryota; kingdom Fungi; phylum Basidiomycota; class Agaricomycetes; order Gomphales; family Gomphaceae; genus Ramaria; species Ramaria rubella. The sequence continues at coordinate 211,484 of MU134381.1, read as the reverse complement.
GGTGTCGCGGCGGAAGAGGTTCTCGAGGTCGTTAAGACCGCTTGAGAGGAGAGCACCGCCAGCCTTTCCGGCCTAAATAGAAGGTCAAAATTCAATAATTACACGTAGATGTCAATATTGGAGAAGACTAACAAGAGTACCAACACCCCGAGCTTCGACATCACGGCGGAAGAGGTTCTCAAGGTCGTTCAGCCCATCACTGAGGACGGAGTTGATTCCGCTGAAGAGAAGGGCACCACCAGCTTTGCCAGCCTACAGAAAATGTCGATAATCAAAAGAAAGAAAAATGCAGATGGTAATGAAAACTTACGAGGGCACCAACTCCCCGAGCTTCAACATCACGGCGGAAAAGGTTCTTGAGGTCATTGAGACCATCGCTCAGGGCTAAATTGATACCACTCGAAAGGAGGGCACCGCCGGCTTTTCCGGCCTAAATCCTAGCTCAAAAAAAAAAAAATTTGCAGATAGTATTGGGAGCTTCCGAGGGCACCAACTCCTCGAGCTTCGATATCACGGCGGAAGAGGCTCTCAAGATCTTTGAGACCGTCGCTAAGGACGGAGTTAATACCACTCGAGAGGAGAGCCCCGCCGGCTTTGCCGGCCTACAATGGATGCCAAAATTGAAGAAATGTAAAATGGAAATCGCGGTGGAGACTCACAGAGCACCGACTCCCCGAACCTCTATCTCACGGCGAAAAAGGCTCTCGAGGTCGTTGAGGCCATCACTCAGGAGCGAGTTAACGCCGCTCGAGAGAAGAGCGCCACCAGCTTTGCCGGCCTTCGTAGAATGGAGTGTCAAGTTTCTGAAAAAAAAAAAGGAGATCCTAGCGAGGACTTACGAGAACACCAATTCCTCGAGCCTCAACATCACGGCGAAAGAGGCTCTCAATGTCGTTAAGACCGTCGCTGAGAGCGGTGTTGATACCGCTCGAGAGGAGAGCACCGCCAGCTTTTCCGGCCTAGATGAAATATTACAAACCGACATAAAATAACGCAGATGGTGATGGTAACTGACTAGAGAACCAATCCCCCGGGCTTGAGCCTCACGACGAAAAAGGCTCTCAAGATCGTTAAGTCCATCGCTCAGCACGGAATTCACACCGCTCGAAAGAAGGGCACCACCTGCCTTGCCGGCCTAAGTAGCTGAAATGTCAGATCAATAATATGGCGGCCGTGGTGAAGACTAACGAGGGAGCCAACTCCCCGAGTCTGAACTTCGGCTTCAGCCAGAGTGGGTAGAGAAAAAGCAACCTGTGTGGCAGCGAGAGCAACAGACAGAACGATAAGATCGGTAGAATGCATGGTTTTGATCAGTTGGTAGGGGGTTGAAGAATTAAAAAGGTTGGAAATAATTAAGTGCTGTAACGGTGTATAAGGTCAGAGAGTGACGAGGAAATTTAGAAAGGGAGGGAGGGGGACTCACTGTCCAGCACGAGTGAACTTGTTAGAATCTTGAAAGGTGGGCCCCCAATCTTTATACGACTTGAGCAGCCAAAACTCTCTTGGTTTTGGGGCATTTGATGCAACCACCGGACGCAACCAGATGTTAAAGATGCAGGCTAAGGCTGAGATGCCAGTAAGTCATAAACACTTGAGTGCCGGTCTTGATCCGCGTCTCGTTGGGTGGCGCAGTGCAGAACTACTGCACATGCCTGCAGATGGCCGCCTCATCCCATGTGCATGAGAGCCGTCCTCAAGCTCCGGGATCGGAAATAGTATGTTCGATACCATCATGCATGAGGAACCGCGGAGCTCTGCAGGTTACCTATTTTCTATCGATCGTAACTTTCATAACCTGTGAGCTGCAATTATAATATAACCTCGGCACTTGGTTCCCACGATTAGAGAGCCGCCGGGTCGTTCAAGCACTCCGCCTCTAAAATCTTTCTATTAATTGCTACCCCTCGTCTCCCAATTAATCCCATGACCGCCCAAAGACACAATGTCATTTGATCTATTTTTTTTTCATAAGAGACTCTCGGGCAAACCTAAGAAACTCGTTGAGTCTTTACCTCTTTCGCGAGCTCCCGATCCGTTCAAGCGGTGCCACTTTCGTGATACTCTGAAAAATAGTAATCAATCAAATCTGCAAAAAATAACCGCATATCTCTTGGATTACAAATGCATGGTCTGAGCGATTGAGTATCTGCGCCGCTGAGCCGTTTGAAGGTGCATGGTAATTGATGTAAGTAAGACAGTGAAAGAGTGCCCTCGTAATATCTCCCTGTATCTTGCTTGCCATCCGTCTGTCTCGGGACAGTGCTCCTAGATGATAATCAAGTGGAATCCTGGTCAATATGTTAGCATGATTCTATGGCATCTGACTCGGATGTGAGATGCAATCAATGATTGAATATTCACGACAGAGGATCGTGTCCACGTACTTTTCAGAACCAGGTCCCACCATTTTGCTACGACTTGTTCCCAAGTTGAGTTAATTAACAAGCCGGTATGATTCTTCCATACACGTTTGGCAGGAATCAGTTGAAGTGCACCCTTGAAGGAATTGTCATTAAATCATGTAAGGGGTGTTTGCACAGACCATTGCACTGCTAGTATTCCCTTTTACATAATGTATCTGATATCCAGAAATTTTGGAATCTATAGCCCGATGGTTTCTGAAGGTAACACATCCCGCTTTTCAGTGGAATAATTGGTGAGTTTCCCAGTGAAATTCAAGTTATAATTAACCCACCTAAATCACTAGTACGCATCCACTCCATTATACGTCTACATCATCCACGTTCTCGCACGTGAGGGCTGGTATATTGCCCGTATATTGGGTCTTTATACTGGTAGAGTGTTCGTCCACCACAACAATCAGCTATCACTGCACGACCAGTCTAGAACCAGGGGGCGGCTCAGGAAGCTATAATAAAGAAAAGCACACGAGTATGGCAAAAGATGTTAGACACCACAAGAGTAGTAAACAGTCTGAGCTCTACAAGACATACATAGTGAGGAACGATAATCCACCTGAGATGATACACTAATACTTGAGGGTTTGTTCAGCATCTAGACCTTTAATTAAAGTAATGTAGGCCTACCTAGCTTCTTAAAGTCGAGAACCATTGCGTTATTCACTCAAGTACACATCAGATGGTTGCAATGCTTGCACCCCCTTCGCTTCTAATTTGTTGACCAACTAGAGGGGCCTTCTTAGGTTCCGGGGGGTTGGGGGCCACTCGAAGCTAAAGCTCAAGGCCAAGCGATACCACGGGTTTGAGCCATAGCCACTTCAATGACGTATAGAATCTTCTACTCCACGGTTTGTGTGCATAAATGATAAAGGGTGTCCTATCACCAGATATCCAATGGATTCTTTATCAAACTGCATGTGAATTATATTAATGAGGTTAGAACTTATTTCACCCACCTATGAAATTGTTCATTGAACAGATATGAACTGCAGCTACCGGTAGGTAGTTTGGACTTTGGACAAAGTGTGAGCAACAGAAGATGGCGGCCAAGGTTCCAGAGAGCTGGCTCCTTCCGGAATTAATCCGAATCGCACATGTGTTGCAAAGCTCTTCTCAGACATAGCCCTCGTAGCTCTAGGTCCTCTACGAAAGGTTCAATCCTAAATCCTGTGAGGTTAGTCGTGTTCGTGAGTGGTTGTTTGGTGACGGTTCAACTTTGGTGACAGTGGGTGAACACTGTCAATCAGATCACATCAGGAAAACAGGCAAATATTAGATAGTACTAGCTAGCGTACCTAGGCGCCCTAGCCCGACTACGTCGGGTACGTTCTGGCCGGTATCCTAGAGGCCAGACTCTAGCTAGCGCCATAAGGTTGTAGCATAGTGTAGATATATGCACTGAAATGTATATGATCTAGCCACATGTACTGACTTATATACACAATTTAGCTACATGTTCAGACCGGTATCTAGTGTGGCTAGATTAGATACTTGACAGTGGACCATATATATTATAGATACTACTAGTATACTGTATTTTAATTTTTGCTCATATTTTTAGTTTATTTTTTCATTCACACTTATATGACCAAGAAACTTGTCTATTATCATCTAGCTACCAAGACATGTAGCTAAACTGTGTGATGAACCATACGAAAATCAAAAGAAAAATGTCATGAAAATAATGGCAGCTGAGGTGGCACAAAGCGGGAGTCAGGCTCAGGCTGGACTGGCGGTTGCTGGACCTCGAGCTCAGCCGCAAGGGCAGCCTCAGACAATCTGCCACAGAATTGTACAGCATCCAACAGTGCCTTGTCAGGAATCTTGGCTGCAACCCTAAGGCAGCATTAGTGATGCTACGAAAGAAAGAAAAAAGTACACGCCTGCCCTCATCCCAAAACTTACACTGTACTGCAGCACATAGGTCGGGATGGAATGTCTTAAACTTATGGAGTGCGTTGACATATTTCTAATATACAGGGTGATAATCGTCAGCAGAAAATTTCATGCGTTTATTGCTGTCAGCCCTGGGAACATAATGGTCGAGTGAAAAATGAACCTGCAGTGAGATTATTAATACATACAAAGTTAATAAAGAGAAAAACACTTACCAGAGTACACGCAAGGGCAATTAAAGGTAGAGGGACAGGATTGAAAAGATTCGAGGTGACTGACGCAATCGGCGGATGGCCCTGAAAGGCAAGCATATTGATGACTTGTAAAAGAATGGGATGGCCGAACAGTGTTTCCTTACGAAGGATAGTCTAGAATAAGGAATAGAGTAAATAAATACACTCAGTGAAAAGAAAAAAAAAAAACCTGGCGATCCCACTCGCTGCGCCGGACTGCGTCATGCTTGTTGGAATATACCATGGGATATACGAGATTTCCGTCTTCTAGGAGCCCTCGTGCAACTAAGGGATAGAGACGGGGATCGACATTGTCGAAACGATACGAAATAGGAACCACCTTGATAAGATTACTGCCTTGGGATCCACGCATGCATAGTGACAGCAAGGGCATGAAGCTAAAAAGTAGGATAGTAAATAAAATGATATAGAAAAGAAAAAAAAAACTTATGATACATTCAATATCCTTTGAGAACGTGATATTCGTGCCATTGTTGGGTCTATATTTATTGTGTGTGGACTCCCAGGCCTCACGAGCGAAGAGGCGGTGCATGGGAAAGAATGAGACATGTTGATGGCATGGCCCAGCCGAGGCTAGGAACAGTGGTGAACTTGGGATGACGGGAGCGGGGGTGTGACGGTGTGGTGGGAACCTCGTCCAATGAATACACCGTCGGAGCCTCTTCGCTGCCAGACTCCAGATCGGACGGGGCAGCAGGAGGAGCAGTGAATGGGGCAGCGGATGGGGCAGTGGACGGGGCAGCAGAAGGGACAGCGGAAGGGGCAGTGGAAGGGAAACAGGTGGCAGATAATGTGTCCCCTGCTGTTGAGCAGGGGGGTCGTTACAAGGAGCAGAGGGATGAGACTTGGACTGAGAATTTGCACAATGGGATGAAGAATGAGGAGCCGAATGGGATGGTGAATGGAAAGTCAAAGGGCTAGATGGGGGTTGATATTCATCAATATGGTGATGCAGATGCGATTATAAGGCTGAGAAGCTGTGTGGGGAACCCCAACACGATTCAACATTTCAGTCGTTGCACACAGATTAGATGTACCACTAGCCAGCGCACTCCCACCAGATGTGCCATCAGCTGGGGTACTTAATTTACACTATAGGAAGACAAAATAAGAATAAAAAAGAAGAAATAAAAGTAAAAACTTACTTTATTGGGCGGTTTCCGCAGGTCAAGGTGCAGAATGACCGCACGTGATGGCGTCAATACAGCAGTCGTGTCCACACACGAAGGAAGGGGAGGATCAATGGAGGGAGGAGCAAAGGGAGGAGAAGGTGGTGAAGGGACAAGGGGGTCGGTGGTATTGTCATCGATGAACGTGTCGTGGCCATTTGTCAATGGCTGCATGAAAAAAGGATCGTTTTCCCTCGTCAAGCATGGGGTGGCCAAACAATGAGCCGCCAATGCTGGGCAGAGGGCCCCAATCAGGCACCTAGGTACAGTTAGATTAGAACAGAAAAAGAAAAGAAATAAAAAACATACCGCAGGTGGCACTGCCGCTTTCAGCAACTGAGACACCAAAAGCAGCTTCTTGGGGCCTTTCTTGGCCTTGTGATGCGGTTTGGGCTGGGAGGGTTGAGTAGACAGGGATTGCGAACATGTGATGTGCATGGAAAGGAGGGACGAAGCCAAGTGGGGTGGGTGGGAAGGAAATGAAAGCAGCACACGGTTATTTGGACTTCGAAAATGAATGCTTCGCGAAGCACCGTGCACGGACCACGCATGAGAGCCATAGTCGCGATGCATATATGCTGCATCAGTGTTAGAACCCATATCCATTCTCTGATTTTCCTCTGATTTTCTGACAATCTCCGAAACTCCTCCTCCGACAATCTCTGACAAATCTCCTTTTCCTACAATCTCCGACAAATCTCCTTCTCTGACAATCTCCGACAATCTCCTTTTTCAATAAGCCTTTTTCTGACTTTTTCCAAAATCTCCATTTAAACATCCTTAGTCATCCTTCAGAGATCACGAAATACCAGGGCACAAGAATCCAAGAGGGCACAACCCATAAGTTGAAGCCAAGCCCATCCGATCCCGATATTCCAATATTTCTGACGTTTTCCACAACTCCGGTGAAAAGCAATATGGTCCATAACAGTATATTCAAACTGCCACTCTTGATTCTTACACTGGGGGCATGAGCATACTTTTGGTGTAAAAAATGTGATAAAAATGCTTTTGCCTTACAGATTATTCATTCACTGTTCTGGTTGAGAAATATCCCAAAAATACTACTTTTTCATCAAATTTTAGAACCTGAAAATCTGGTACATATTTCACATTTCTAGGCATGGGAAATGGATGGAAAATGTGAGAACTAATGAAATGTGAGAAATAATGAATTTGTTCATTGATTTCAAGAGTTTATCCTATGGATAATCATTCTCCCATATGGGGTAAATGTTCTGCCTTTGGAAGAATGATTATCCATGGGATAAACTCTTATCCACAGATTTTTTCATTGCCTTTTTGATTCAGAAAACTTGTTATATATTGCCTATGGGTGAATGATTATCCATTGGATAAACATTTTTCCATGACATTTTTCCTTGCCAAAAACTACAGAAAAATGTTGGATTATTCATTGGCTAATAGTTTTGAAAAAATTGCATGAAAATCTCATATATTTTACTAATTTTCTCACCATTTTTCTATTATTAAATCTTGGATAAATTTTGGTTCTTTTCTGGTGAAAATGTCAATGAAAACCAAGATTGCCCTTACATTTTTTTGGCATGAAATCAATGAACGAATTCATTATTTCTCACATTTTCCATCCATTTCCCATGCCTAGAAATGTGAAATATGTACTAGATTTTCAGGTTCTAAAACTTGATAAAAAAGCCGCATTTTTGGGAGATTTTTCAACCAGAACAGTGAATGAATAATCTGTAAGGAAAAAAGCATTTTTATCACATTTTTTACACTAAAAATCTGCTCATGCCCCCAGTGTTACAATAACTTCCAATATCCAATTCTGATCACCTACATCTGACAACATCTATGTCCTTACCAACAAACCTTCCAACCAACTAGGAGAACCTTTTGACAACACCAGTTTTTTCCAATGGCAATGATGTCAATCCTCAATACAAATACAATTCCAACAATGGTGACAAGCTCAAACATGACAATGAAGATATCAAGATCGATCAAGTTTCCAAGGAGAATACCTACCCTTCATTCTTACCTTCCACACCCTTTTCCCTGACAATTCCCACTTCCTTGCGTACATTCCGACCAAACTCCGATATCTCCGAAACCAAGACTTTCCGACATCCTTTACCTGGTCACTGTACAAAGAATTGTCCCAAATCATCTTCCGATAGGAGAGCTACAATCCGAGCTGCAATCAGCACATCACATAGGCTACAACTTGCAAGTCTAAACAGCTCCAAAGACCTCAGTACAGACAAATTGGCATCAACATTCTGTCCATTTTTCTGAGGCTCTTTCCACACTTTCCTATAATCCTAAGTTTGATTTCTTATCATTTTCCGAAAACTCCAACACCACTCTTTATGATTTCTGACACCATCCTCCATGTTAATTCTGAATTCTAGTGGATGATATTTCCACTTCTTATTCTTTCCGACTTTCCGACTTTCCGATGTTTCTGATGTTTCCAACTTTTTCCTCAAGTCTCAAACACCACTTTTGGAATCCCGCATTTTTTCCGCAGGGTTAATCTTCAACCCTCCGACCATGACCTAGTCATAAATCCAGTAGGCTATTAATATGCCAATCTGTCCATCTGTCCAGCAATCAATCCAGGTTGTTACTACCATATGGTGTAGCACCACTTGATTTTCACTGTTCTGACATGCTGGGACACAACTGACCCCCCAACTACAATTTGTTGATTGACAGGGTATAGGGTAGTACCTAGTTCCGCATTCCTCAACAGCAAGTCAAGACTCCAACTCCGACATATGTCCCTGTGGCAACTTGCAATTCGCAATTCCACAAATCCGAAAATCCGATTGTGGACAACCCTCTGACCCACTCAAATCTGTGTCATCCTAGACTATGCCTTGACAATTTTTTGTCTTAGCAATTTGACACATACAAGATTTTCAGCAACTCATTTCCAAAAGGAAAATCTGTCACGACCATGATTCTTCCACTTTTCCGATGACCTTCATTCGCCTTGAGGGAGGGAGAGAATCACCCCTTAGGAAAACTTTATTCCTTATCTCTAGTTAAGCTGGAATAACCCCAACAATTCATTAACGAGGCTCTAGCTATAGGGCCCACCCAACATTTTTCTCCACACAGTACTCCAATACTTCCTCGCAGAAGAAATAAGGTGGCCCTTCTGATTCTGCACCAATTATCAGCAGATTTCTCCAACACCGATTTCTCTGAAGTCCGACACTGATTTCTCCGACATCCATTCTCCGACACCGATTTTTCCGACCCTCTAGATTTCAACAATCACCATCTATGGTCCTTGTCAACACCCATCTGTTCTGCATTCAAAGGACAACAAATGGAAAACCACCTTCAGATTTCGTTACAATTTCTATTGAATGGCGTGTTATGCCCTTCGTTCTTACTAATGCCTCAAGTCGTCTTCAATCCTGTTCAACATTTGACGACATTCATCTTTTCCATCCCTATCACATGGACAATTCCTTATCCATCTCAATCATTGGATAAAACCCGAGACTTTGTTAGTGACATTCCGATTCTGAAATTTCAGTCCTTCCACAATTTCCGACAATTTCAAGACCATCATGGAATCATCTTGCTCTCATTCTCTTTTTTCAAAGTCTTTCAACCAAGGGTACCACCTCATTTTCTGAACATTTCTGATACTGTCTCCATTTTCCACAGTTCTGTTGAAAACCAGTATCACAGCAACATCCTCAATGAGAGCCTTCACTTTCACAATTTCCTTCATTGGATTTTCTGAGTTCTGACTTCAAATCTCCGATTCCGAGTTCCGACTTTCTCTGATTCCAATTTCCAACTTCAAGTTTTCTGATATTTTCCGACTTAACTCCATTTTTTCCGATATTTTCCAACTTCATGACCCATTTTCCGATTCCCTATTCTGATTCCCTATTCCGACTTCAAAATCTCCGATTCTGATTTCCAACTTCAATTTCTGACTTCAATTCCTGATTCTGAGATTTCAACTTCAAGGTTCCTGACTTCAATTCCACCTTCAAGTTTTCCAACTTCACAATTTTCCGATTTCCGACATTTTCCGACATTTCTCCACATTAGAGAGATCCGACACACTATTTTTCATCTAGGAATTACAATGCCATGATACTTCAATGACAATTCAACATGGAATTTTGCAATCTTTGAAATTTTCAAGACTTCAAGTGTCATCTTGAACTTTCTTTCACACATCCGAAATTTCCGACACAAATTGCACAAGAATACTGTATACCATTTCATCCATCCACTCTTATTCCGAATGTTCTGACACAAACCTGACTCTTTAAATAGACGATGGGACGTCTATCTAAGAGGGGAGAAGCAACTATGCCAGCCTTATTCTGTCACACAATTTCCATCCATCATGACCATCCTTCAGCTGTCATCGTCCCTTTTCCGACCCACATCCATTAAATCCACAGTGTCACATGGATCACGAAAACCTCAGGACCACCCGACAAGAACATTCCCTGACCCAGTATTCTGACACCTTTCTATTCCAACACCCTTTACACCCTTTCCGACATCCTTCTACATTTTCTGACACCCTCCTACACTTTCTGACACCCATCTGTTCTTTCCAAAACCTTCCAAAAAATTCCAAAAAATTCTGACTTAACTCCATTGCACCCTCGCCCTGTTTTTTGAGACAACAGTCTTTCCAACTCTATCTCTACAATATCCGCGAAGATCATTCCATTTCCGGATTCCTGTCAAGCAAGATTCTCAGTCATTCTGACACATTCTGTAACCTATCCCGACTCCGAACAAGACCTTACGTCTTTGTGCAATATTTCAAGACGAAGCAAGCCTTCTCTGACAATTCCATCGTTTTCCGACAATCCCAACAATCCCAATATTTTCGACAATCCGACCCTTTGAACATCCTTGTTTCCACAATGTCCACCTATCTTGTCAATCTAGAATTGTTCACCTTGTTCTTTCTATGTCTATTTCCTTTTCCGATTTCCATCACACAGGTTTTCTGATGAAAACCCTTTTACTATATTACTTTTCCATCATTCCAATCCCTATCAACACCTTTGTAGTGTCCTCATCTTGAGGCCCTACTCCTCCTTCTTCCCCAACTCTGCTTCTCCGCTTTTTTCTGCTTTTTTGCTTTTTCCACATTTCCATTCATCACATTTCCACCCCTATTGTCTTTTCCGCTTTTTTCTGATTTTTCTGATTTTTTCCAAAAACACCATCCAGTTCCATCCTACTTCATCTTTACAGTCCGACTCTACTCTGACATCTCTATCTCCACTCCGATTTCTGACATCTTTTGCAGAAGATCCAGCTGTTAGAACCCAGATTCATTCTCAGCTTTTCCACTTTGCTTCGACATATTCCGATTCGCATTTCCGACTTCCTCCGCCCGTTTTTGCTTATCTTCATCCCATCTATATTTAGTCATTTTCATCAAAGATCTACCTTCAGCCTTATGTCCACATTTACTTTCTACCCCGATCCCGTTTTCGCTCCGTTTTCGATTTCTGTGTTCATATCTTTCTGACTCGGACTATATCAATTCCTTATATATGACTCCTCCATCTGACCCCCGATCTTGTCTGACTCCTCCAACATCCTGACCCTCCAAAATACCAGGACATGAAGGATCCAAGAGGGTGCAACCTATAAGTTGAAGCCAACGTCCGTACTAGTGTTGCCATGGTCTGGCTTTAAGCCGGCTCTTAAGCCGCAGCCGGACCAAAGCTTTGGCTCAGCTAGCTGAGCCGAAGCAACAGCTTTCTAACGGCTCAGGCTTCAGCTCGAGCTTTGGGCTCAATTTGAAGCCGGTCCGAGCCGGGCTGTGGTCACGGGTGGTGCCACAACCACACCGGAAGTCGATACTTCCGGTGTGGTTGTGTTGCCACCGTTGTGACAGCACCCACAGGTGCTGTCACCGTTGACAGCAGCACAGCCCCATCATTGGGGCAGTGGTACTGCCCCAATGACGGTAGTGGTGCAACCACACCAGAAGTATTGACTTCCGGTGTGATTGTGTTGCCGCCGCTGTGACAGCACCCACCACAGGTGTTGTCACCAGACTTGACAATGGCCCCATCGTTGGGGCAGCATGGGTGCTGCCCCAATGATGGTGGTGGTGGTGGTGCACGGCAATGTACCGTTGGTGCATGCTGCACCAACGGCAGTGGCTGGCGCTGCCACAGCGATGCCATGGCGGCCAAGCTGCATCTGCAGCTTCAGCTAGCTGCGGCTCACGCCAGCTAGCCAGCTAAGAGCCATTGGCTGGCTAGCTGGTCTGAGCTGCAGCTAGCTGAAGCTTC
>MU134381.1:115528-189844 GCA_015039355.1 Ramaria rubella | reverse complement strand
GTCTGTGATGTGTGTACAGCACAGGCTATTTTAAACAAGATACAAATGGTTCGTCACCAAAACCCTAATGCAGATACCTGGCATTTTATTCAAGCATGCCAGAGGGTGCAGCTTAGTGGTGTAGAAGAACCATTCTGGTCAGATCTTCTCTACACAGATATTTGCAAGGTCATTTGCAATGATGTCCTTCATGGATTTCATAAGGCATTTAGTGACCATACTGCAGACTGGAGCATCAAAAAGATTGGAGACATTGAGATTGATAATTGTTTCCGTCGACTTCCCAAAACACCTAGCTACAGACATTTTTCTGGAGGCATCTCTAAAATATCTCAGTGGTCTGGGAGAGAGTGGAAGGATCTTGAGCACAATTTCTTACCAGTGATATATGGTGCACAAAGTGCTGATGCCATCATTGCCACACATGCTGAACTGGATTTTATATATCATGCACAGCAGACATTATCAGAGACAGATATACAACAGATGGTTGATTTTAATCAAAAGTTCCATGCACACAAAGATGCTTTTCTCAATGGAGGTGGCAGGGATCAGAATCACTTTGAGATTCCCAAGCTCCATGCTCATCATCATTATCCAGAGAATATTAGATGGCTTGGAGTTCCTTTCAACTACACCACTGAAATTTCTGAACGCTATCATATTGAGGTAGCCAAGAAAGCACACAAGGCTACCAATTGCAAGAATTATCTCACACAGATGATAACCTGGCTGGAGCATCAGGAAAAACTGCATTTTCATAGCCAATATGTTCGGTGGATGGAGGGAAACTGGGAAATCAGTGGAGATACCTCCCCAGATTTCCTACTTGAGATAGAGGGGGAAAGCCCACAGCTTGTGGTAGCTGAAATGGATACAGAAGCTGATTCAGAGGCTCTTCTAGCTGTCAAACCATCTCCTATCACTAGACTTCGACCTGAATTTGTGGAACAACTTTCACCACCATCTCATTCAATTGCCAAGAGACCTCCACAAAAAAACCAAGCCATTAATAGGATTTCTGTGGAATACAAACTTCCTAATCTTGTTCATGCACTAAAGGTTCATCTGGTGCAGCTCACTGAAGCTGTATCATCTTGTCAGCTTCAACAAAGAGCAACACAGTACCAACTTCCACAGGAATGGCAGTCAATCTCAATCTGGCATAGATGCAGTGTCCTCATGCCTGTAATAGGTTATGATGAAGGCATACCTAAAAGACAATCTATTTTGGCTTGTTTATCAACTGCCAAGGACAACACACCACAATTTCATACTGTACTTGTTGATCCACACAGTGAAGATAAAAATCCACAAGATGGAATTAATGGTAAGTTGTCTCTGAGGATCTTTCCCCTGTTATCAATATGTATAATGTACTACCAGGTCTCCGTGTTGCACAAGTGAAGCTCATATTTGGCCCTACTCTCACCACATCTCAAAAGCAGGCTCAAACCACTTCAGAACCTGCAAAGAATGCACTGGCTTATGTGGAGTGGTTCTCAAAACCAGGTGCACAAACACATGGTGCTATGGACATGTATGCTATACAACATCTAAGGGAGTCTGATGGAGGGCCTGTTGGGGGTATCAGCAGCTTGAATCTATTGTCCAACCAGTAGTTCTTAGTCCACGCTTCCCAAAGGAAGCCCAGACTTTAGGTGGAAAACAGCCTAATGGGACACAGGTTGAAGTGAATGGAAATAATTGCTTGGAGAAGGTGGACAAGTTTTGGATCAATTCCTTCCAGGATCAAGCTATTTACCAGATTGTCTTCTAATGTAATGGCATGTTTATGGAAAATTTGTCTTTCTAAAGGTTTCTTTGTAAAATAACAGTAGTACAGGAGAATAAATGTAAAATATGATCTATGTTTGGCATTTCTCTTGCTGGGAGTTCCAGAATGGCCTCTTCCCCTGAATGTTTGCTGTGGCTGAGGTTATAAGTGTGCTGGAGTGGGCATTTGGCCATTCCGGAACACTCTGCAGGGCACAAACAGCACATCTGAGGGCATGGCGCCATTCTGGAACTCCCTGAGGTACAAACAGCATATCTGAGGACATGGCACCATTCCAGAACACTCCCCAGCACTGGAGGCATGCCAAAATTTTCTGACCCAGAAAACCCTATGGAAAATCTTCAGAAATGGTTGAGTATGCCAATGGTTTATCTGGATAGGAAAACTGTGTGAAAACAGAATGTTTGCCAATGATTTTCTGATCCCAGAAAACTTTGATAAGATCACTCAGAATAGATTGAGAAATTTGAGAGGACAAAATGGGAAAACAGTGAAAAACATGGGAAAACATGGGAAAAGCTATTTTCCTATGGTTTTCCTCTCAATTTTCTCAAGTGATGTTATTAAAGTTTCCTGGGATCAGAAAATCATTGGCAAACATTATGTTTTCAAACAGTTTTCCTATCTAGATAAATCATTGGCATCCTCAACCATTTCTGAAGATTTTCCATAGGGTTTTCTGGGTCAGAAAATTTTGGCATGCCTCCAGTGCAGGGCACAAACAGCATATCTGAGGACATGGGCCATTCTGGAACACTCCCCGGGGCACAAACAGGACATCTGAGGGCATGGTGCCATTCTGGAACACTCCCCAGGGCACAAACAGCACATCTGAGGGTATGGCACCATTCCAGAACTCCCTGGGGTACAAACAGCATATCTGAGGACATGGCACCATTCCGGAACACTCCCCAGGGCACAAACAGCATATCTGAGGACATGGGCCATTCCTGAACACTCCCTGGGGCACAAACAGGACATCTGAGGGCATGGCACCATTCCAGAACACTCCCCAGGGCACAAAAAGCATATCTGAGGACATGGTGCCATTCCAGAACACTCCCTGAGGCAGACACAGCAAATTCCAGAGGTCTGGGGCCCCTCTGGAACACTCCCCCATCAGAAACAGCACATCTAGAGCTTTGGGGCCATTGGTCAAAGTTAATGGCAGTAATTGCTTGGAGAAGGTGGAGGAACAATTCATTCCAGGATCAAGCTACTTCCCAGAGTGTCCTCCAATGTCATACCCCTTCCTTGGCCAATTTTCTGAGAGGATATAATCCATGTAAACAAATGCAGCTCCTGGTGGGTCATATCTCCCATGATCTTAGGTATGGTTTTTATGGGTCAGCCATTGTAGTATCCTTCCAACAAAGTCATATTCCAACAACTTACAGCTCTTTTACTTATGTAAGGTGGACTCTCAAAAACAATGCCATTTTGAGTCTTAAGAAAAAAACACGCTGCAGCTCAGCTAATATGTAGATTCAGCCTTAGATACTTTGGAAATCATTTATAGATAATATTAGCTTTAATATAGGCTATAAAACCTGTTCTAAAACTAAGTTCCTAATTATTTGCTTTGGGGAGCTTGACTTAGCTCTCACATGTCCAGATCTCACTGGGTCATCCTGATATTTCAGGATTGTAGACTATATCATATATAAATTAATTTAACCAAAGGGTTTTATTTAATTAAGCCCCTTTATTCATGCAGAGTCCTGCATATATGCAGGACTCCCTGGCTGAATTTCATGCATTCTGGGCACAATATGAGCTCTTAAACTTTTAAATTGTCTATTAAATAATATTATATACTTTTATCAGCTGCCCTACACAGCTCTCCTGCTCATTTCATGGCCACTAGGTCGCTGAACAGATGTGGAAGGTCACTGTCACACTTGGTGACAGGATCATTTGTTCCAGCCATCTAGGCCATGCCTACTCACACAGACCCAACAGGTCAAATGACTTTCAAGCATCACACTTATTCTGTGGACCTGCGTACATGGGTTGTATACCAAAGGAAAAGCTTGCAGATGAAAGTCACTGATATTGCACTTGTTCTGAATGTCTCAGCGTGTTGTGGAACATATCCTCAAGATGTGGAAAGACACAGGGGAAGTAGTGCCGCTGGAAGTTGGGAAGAAAAGGAAGAGGAAGAGGCTGTTAGGTACTGAAGAGGAGGAGGTAATGCATTCTTTTCTTCTTCCTTTCCCATTCAATTGACTCGGAAACAGTTTTTGCTTAGTCTTATTGAACGCTTTCCAGATATGTTCCTAGATGAGATGCAGACGCAACTCCTGCAGCAACATGGTGTAATTGTAGGTCTGTCGACTATCTGGAACACACTGTCTGAGCTTGGTATTGGTCATAAGAAGGTAAGACCATTCTCTCATTGATCATATTATTTAATCACACTTCTCTAGCTATCCAAAGCTGCTGCTGAACGTTCAGAGTCTAAACGAACACACTATTGTTTTCAAATTGGTGCCGAATCAGCCGAGCGTCTCGTTTTCATTGATGAAAGCAGGATTGACTGTCATACGACATATAGGCTCTATGGGTGGGCAGTTGATGGGCAGCGTGCACGCACTAATGCAAAGTTTGTGCATGGACAAGGGTAAGTCTTGGTTACCATCTAGTTTCCGAACAGTGCTCACCATCTTTCAGATACTCCCTTCTTCCAGCACTTGCCAGCACTGGGATAATATATTCAGATGTACAGGAAGGTACCTATGATGGTGAAACATTTGTCAGTTTCGTTCACAACCTCATGAAATACATGAATCCCTGGCTGGAACCATGCAGCGTGCCGGTGATGGACAATTGTTCCATTCACCATGTAGATGAAGTCCAAGCTATTTGCACTGCACAGTATGTGGACAGTACCCTCTTAAAGAGGACCATACTTATTGTTTGCTATGTAGTGGTGTTCATCTATACTACCTCCCTCCATATTCACCCAACTACAACCCAATCAAAGAAGCCTTTTCATACGTCAAAGCATGTCTTCACCGCCATGGTGCAGACTTCCGTGTTGCTATGGAAAATAAAGATCTTGAAGGTGTCTCTTGTCTTTTTTATACTGCACTTGCAACAATCACTGATGACAAGGCACAAGGGTGGATGCACCACTCAGGCTATTTATGAGATGTGTGGTGTTAGTCTTGGCTATCTAGGGCTTGTACTCTTGTAGCTACACTGTATCACACTAGGACAATCAACTTATTTGTGCACCATGATAGTTAAAGCATGATAAATTGAGTGGGGAGGATTCTAATTGACATAAATTCTATTTTAAGAGGCTTGGGTGCTGAGACTAGGCCTTGCAGATTTTTTCCTGTGACGCAAACATTGACCTTGTAAATTGCACCCCAGATCCTTCATTGTCTCCTCAACCTGTTGCTTGATGAAGTCAACATCACCATAAACAAGTTTGAAGCACCGTTCAAATACTTCATCGCTGACAAGAGCGAGCCAGTTGATTCACGTCCAAAGGTATTTTTGCTTGATAAATGCTTCACGGATCTCAGGGAGAGGGCCATGCTGCTCTTCAATCATTTTCAGCCACTCATCCACTGTGGGGAAGATGGGTGGGAAATAGTCGCTGTCTGATGATGGTGGTAATGGGTGCTTGCAGCTGCGACTTAGTGGTTTGAGGGACAATGAATCATGCCCACAACAATCAACAATTATACGGAGCTGCTGCTCTACAGGCTGCCGCACCATTGGAGGTAGGGCTGGGGCAGAGTCAGCTTGTGCCGGCAGCACACTGACACCACGTCGTCCTCCAGCATCTTTGATGGGTAACTGTGGATTGTGGTGGAAGTGTGCAAAGGGGTCAGATTGCGGGGGAATCATCATTGTAACACCAGGTGCCTTGCTGGCCTGTAGAGCTATTAGCACACAAATAAAACAATAAGATGAAACTTACCAGTGCAAAAATCCAAGCCAAGCACATTGGATGTGTGAATTTTGAATGGGAATCAAGCTTACTAGGCATGCACCAGACATACTTACCACACTGCTTACATGTTGTGAGAGCAGCTTCAAGCAAGTCTGATGCCGCTTGCTGAGCTGGTGTAAATCCTGCCGCATTGTTCACCTCCACTTCTTGGTCAACAAATGGGTCTTTGTTGTTGGTGGCATTAAGGTTGAGGATCACAGTGCCCTTTTTCTTCTTCCTACCGCCAGCAGTAACATATGGGAGTGAAGATGCAGCAGCCCTGGCTTTGGCAGAGTCCATGTGGTAGCCGAGGCTCTTTAGGTACTAATAAAAGTGACTGTCAGTAGGTTAAAATAATAATAATGAAACAACTTACTTGATCATCAACAATAATTATAGCCGCTGCAAGAAGTGGGCCACTTTTTGTGACCTCAGTGGGCCAGATGCGCTTCAGTGTCCCCCAATCTTCTTCAGAATTGAACGCCCGCTTCACACTGAGCTTCTCATACTGGAGACGGAACATCAAGTCGGGTTGAAGCTGTACCGCAGTGGAGCCCAAGACAGTCCGCAGCCACATGAGTACAACTTCAAAGGAGGTTGCATGGGGAACCTCAAGGAACTTGATAACAGATGTAGTTGCTTTGTGGGCTGCAGGAATGGAGAAACAAATGACTGTAGCCAAGTGTTAGTGAAGAAAATACAAATAAATGATAATAAAATGACTCACACTTCATGATGGCATTGCCAGGCAAGTCTAAATCTAAAGTTGGCTGTGGGACCTTCCTTGCCTTTGCTGCCTTTGCCAGCTTTGCTGCCTTTGCCACCTGTGCCGCCTTTGCTGCCTTAGTAGCTGGTTTTACAACGGCCTTCTTAATGGGGATGGGCAATGGCAGCTCATCCATGGGAGGGCTGGTGTAAGAAAGTGCAAGCTCATCCAGCGATGTGTATGGACCATCTCCACGTACACATCATCCTCTGTGTACATATCTTCTTCTGGAACGTATTCAATATCTGAGGACAAAGGTTTGGGCAGGGGTTCAAGGACATAGTTGGGAATTGGGCGTGGGATTGGAGCAAGGGGGGGAACAGGAGTGGGAGCAGGTCGAACTGAGATATGAGCCGGGATGGGAGTGGGAGCAAGAGCAATGATGGGAGTGGGAGCAACGATGGGAATGGGACCAGGAGCAGGAGCAACAATGAGAGCCAGAGTGGGAGCAACTGTGGGAGGAACAATGGGACCAGGAGCAGGAGGAACAATGAGAGCAGGAGGAATGATGGAAGCGAGAGTGAGAGCAATGATGGGAGGATCCTGGACTGGGTTAGACTTCTGAAGCTTCTTGGTTTTTTTCGTCTTGGTAGGCATTGGATCCTCGTGTGTAATCCTAGGTGCGCGCACATGTTTACCTTCTAGGATGTACTTTTCATTGACCTCTTTCCACATCTTGCGAGGCTTCTTGGAAAGCAAGGGTGTGGATGCAGCACCTGGGTCCAAAGATGATGCAACACCAGCTTCATCAACGTCCATCGCGGATAGACTTCGGTCGCCAGACAATGTGAACGCGTGAACAGTGAGCACAAGGTGAAATGGGCGCCAATGTCACAAAGTGTGACAATGAGCTGCTACATCTGCTCAGCAGCCTAGCAGCCATGAAATGAGCAGGAGAGCTGTGTAGGGTAGCTGATACAATATTATTTAGTAGACAATGTAAAAGTTTCAGAGCTCATATTGTGCCCAGAAGGCATGAAATCCAGCCAGGGAGTCCTGCATATATGCAGGACTCTGCATGAATAAAGGGGCTTAATTAACCCAAACCCTTTGGTTAAATTAATTTATGTATGATATAGTCTGCAATCTTAAAATATCAGGATGATTCAGTGAGATCTGGACATGTGAGAGCTAAGTCAAGCTCCCCAAAACAAATAATTAGGCACTTAGTTTTAGAACAGGTTTTATAATCTATATTAAAGCTAATATTATCGATAAATGATTTCCAAAGTATCTAAGGCTGAATCTACATATTAGCTGAGCTGCAGCATGTTTTTTTATTAAGACTCAAAACAGCACCGTTTTTGAGAGTCCACCTTATGTAAGTAAAAGAGCTGTAAGATTAAAATGACAAATATCAGTATCTAAACTTCCAGTGAGCTCCACACTGATTTCCTAATCTCCACCAGGCCCGGTTCCATGCACCCAGCACCTCCCTCTCCTTTGCCTCCAGTGCCACATGAGTAGGGTCTACCGTGGTTTCAAAAATAGGCCTCAACTGTTCCTTTTCGATGGCACAACCAAGTTGCAGGTCATCCAAGAACACTTGCAGGTGCATTGAAGGGTCTCCCCCCTGAGCACCTGTGTAGTATCTAGCATTAGGCTGCATGATGCAGTTAGTCTTAAATACGAAGATAAAATATAAATCAATAAAAAACATACTATATTAGCTGCTGCATCAATTGCCTCCAAGAGAACTTCATCCTCCCATGCATGCCTGGTGAGCCGATCCTGCATCTGGCGGTCCTCCAACACGAATCGGCATTGACATTCGATGTCAAGGCAATCTTCAAGCTGACGAGCTTTGCAACGAAGAACAATCAGTTCGCGAAGCGCTGTCTCGAGGGAATAATCTGGGACACAGTCGGAGTTGAGTTGGGAGTCACGGTCTGGCATGGGGGGCTCAGAGGAATGGCCAGGTGAGGGCGGAGGGGCGATGTTGCTGCTCGGTAACGATGTGACAGAGGGTCTTCCCCTTTTCCGGACTCCAGCAGGCAAGAGGGAGCCTGTGCGACTTGGATGGCGATGATTATGACATGAGGAGCTGGAGGAAACTGAACACATAAGTTTGCCACGTCTGGATACGTGTCCATTCCATGAGCCCAAGTGATGTGATGCATCCGGTGATGCAGGGGATGGCAAATGACATGGTGATTCCAAATCCAGGATGACGAGGGTGTTGATGTCGGGAGGGTGTGGCATTGCAGGTGCTAGTGGCAGTGACGGCCAGTGTCCAAGTCGTTTTGAGTGGAGATCGAACGTGTAGCTACTGCTAGGCACTGGCCTCAGAGACAATGTATGCTATATCTGTCAGGTATGTCACATAGTTTGACTTTGAAATCTCTGTGCTACCTTATATTTAGACAACTAAGTTCATTTTCCTGATGCACCCTGGAACTGTGCCTTGCAATTTCATCCTACAACTGTTTGTTTTGATGATTTGTGAGTAACTCTGTGTCCATGATAAGCTTGAGACATTTAGGAAGGAGTAAATAGTGAGCACTAGCAATGGATGTCACTCGCTATATTTAATCTGTCATTAGCCTGATCGATTTGAGTATAACAGTCTTCAATTGGTTCAAGGAATATGCAGATGCCCACAACAACTCACCCTGGGTTATCGTGGACTGATTATCTCAGCTACACCTTCTGTCCTCACAGCTGAAGCTTCTCAAATCAGAGGGAATAGTGTTGGGTTCTGATGAAGGTGCTAAGGTGTTCCAATCAAACATCAAAAGTTGCAGAAAGCATGTGGAAAAACTCCACAAGAAATTAACAGCACTTCTACCAGCAGATAGCAGCGGACCACTGGAGAGGTCATGGAAATCAGTTAAATCCTTGTTACAGGAGAACCAAATCAATGACCTTTGGCATAAACTGAAAGAGAATAACTTGCTTCTCACACCATATGTTACCAGCGCACTTGTCAGAAGGCTTCCCCCCTCTTCAAGGTCCATTTACCAGGTGCCATCCACACATGTTGCAACCTTCATAGTGCGACCCTGTCTAGTATCTCAAATTGATGCAGCCTTTGACTCCAGACCTCCTGATTCTCTTCTGACCGCTGTTGTAATTTTGTTGGGTATGGGTGGGCAGGGGAAGACACAGATGGCACTGGACTATTGCCAGAGAGCTAAAAAAGCATCCAGTGCCAGTATAGTATTCTGGGTTGATGCATCCTCTTATAGCACATGTGATCATTCTATTACAATGCTTGCCAAGCAACTCAATGAAGAGAAGCAGACATTTGATGAATCCAACCCTGCATCAGAGTATGTCAACCAAGTCCTTTCTGAGTGCACAGATCCATGGTTGCTTGTGTTCAATAACTTAGATGAACCGTCTAAAATCCCTAATTTTCAGTCGACTTTCTTCCCTCAATCACAGATGGGCCACATCCTTGTAACTAGCTGCCATGGTGACTCCAAAGAGCTAGGTGAGACCATACAGGTGGACAGGATGGAAGAAGTGGAGGCGACTCAGCTGCTTCTTTCTTCATCAAAGGATGTTATGGACGAGGACCAGAGGGAGGCAAATGATATTGTATCACGGCTGGGCTATCTACCCCTCACTATTGATCAGTTGCATGCTTATATTTCCAAATGGAAACTCCCATTATCGGCCTTCAGAAAAGAATTTGATGATCACAAATCCACTATCCTTCATGACGCCTCACAGCTTTCGTAATACAAGAAGGCCCTTTCTGAGGGTGCTCAAAGGGTATTGATGTCTGTGTTCACCACCTGGGAACTCTCATTTTCTCAATTACGGGACAACAACCATGGTTGTCTCTGCAACTTTCCCACCCCCCTGGCATTCTTTCACCCCCAAGCGATTTCAGAAACACTCTTCAAGTCCACAGCCACAATCGTATTGGACCAAGTTCCCCTGCTTGCACAGTTTGTTCGTGCAGAAAAATGGGATCAAAACACATTTGAATCTGCATTGGTAGCCATGCAGAGTCTATTGCTGATCCAGTTTGTTTGCGACAATACAGGAAGGCCAACCATCACACTCCACCCTTTGATTTCCAAATGGCTATGCTTACACCTTTCTCCTGAAGAATATCTGTTGCATCTTCATCAGGTGTTTGCTATTATTGAAACCTACATTTCTTTAGATGTGTGGACCAAACTGTAATTTGGGGAATGAAAAGTTGTCCTTCTGCATCTATGTTGCATAATCAACATGGTGATAGGTGTTCATCCTTCTGAACCATCTCAAAATCCAAGGCTTGGTTGTGAAGCATACCTGTCGTTTGGCTGGTTTTACAAGGAGTGTGGCCTTTACGAACAGTCCAAGAGCATTCTCCAGCAGGGCATTGAAAGTTGCAAAGACTGTGGTCAGCCAATGCAATGCATTATTCTACAACTGAAACATGAGCTTGTGGATGTATGTATGCTTCGTGGTGAACTGCAGGAAGCTGAGAATCTATATACTTTGATCATGGATGAAGAAACCATAGTTTCCAGAGCAGCGCATTCATCCACATTAGGAACTATTCACAGCCTTGGGAACATATATAAAGTTCATTATGAAAGGGAAGCAACGTACATATGGCATTGGGCTTTGGGCAGCAAAGAACAGTATATGCTCATGGTGGAGCCCAGGTTCAATCCAGAGTGTGCATTAGAGGTCATCAACAATATTGGTATACTGCATCGAAAACAAGGCTCTCTCTCGAAGGCAGAAGAAATGTACAAACAAGCATTGAAGGGGAAAGAAGAGAGTCTTGGAGTTGATCACCCATCCACTCTAGACACAGTCCATGATTTGGGAGTTCTCTACAGCAAACTGGATCTGGTAGGAGAGGCCATGGCTATGTTCAAACGTGCTTTGGACAGGAGGGAAAAGGCTCTTGGTCCTGAACACAGCTCAACATTGGAGTCTCTGCATGAACTTGGCATTATTTATGATCGTGGTGGCTCCCACCAACAAGGGGAAGAAGCACTCAATTGGGCACTCCTCAGAAGAAACTAAACATTAGGCCCAACCCACCTGGAAACACTTAATATGGCAAATGTGCTTGGCTGCTTCCTTGGGGGAATGGGGCAATATGATGAGGCAGTAAAACTGCATAATCGTGTGTTGACAGGGTTCGAGAGGTCTCTAGGATATGATTCTCCATCGGCTCTAAAGGTCATCATAGATCTCACAGAGGTCTTTGGTTCCCAGGGGAAAACCAAGGATGCCGAAGCTTTTTTTACACAAGCTCTACTAGGCTATGAAAAAACCTTACCTACAAATCACATCAAAACACTTAAGGCCATCTATCTCTTTGGACAATTCTGCGACTTGACGGAGCAATATAAGCAAGCTGAAGCACTGTTCAGCCACACAGCAGTTGGATATGGAATGCAGCTAGGTAGAGGCCATATTCTCTCAAGGAAATCTTCCCACATGGCGGCAGGTGCAGCCACAAGTCTCGGTGAGCAATACCTATCAGATAACAAGTTTGAGGAAGCTGAGAAGGCCTATAGTCACGCATTGATCAGGCACGAAGATGAGTATAGTCTAGAACCTGGATATGCTCTCTGTATGGCTGAGAGCCTTGCAAAACTCTATGAACAATGGGGTAAGCTGGCAGAAGCAGAGATATTCTACCTTCAGGTTCTGCACGGCAGTAGGACAGAGACTCTTGGGTGGAATTGACCAGACACTGTTATGGCAGCATCTAGACTAGGCTCGTTCTATTATACTCAACAATGCCTAGATGGCACTGAAGCAATGTTCAAATGTCCCTTAGCTGATAGCAAAGGCAGGTGGGGTGCAGACACGACTACAGAGGCAAATGACCTCAGCTGGTTTTACTGCTGTGAAGATCACCTTGATGAAGCGGAAGGAATTTTGCTTCTGGCATTGGAGAGACATGATGAAGCAGGCCAGAGGTTGGGTCGAATTGAATGCAGCACCTTAGATCTGCTCCATAGTATTGGGGTGCTATATGGCTCTACAGCCATCACAACCTTGGACACAGTTTATCATATAGCCTATTTGCACGAAAAGCGGAAAGAGTTTTATGCATCAAGTGGGATGTATCGCCATGCAATGACCAGACTAGAAAGACAGTTCAGTAAAGATCACAGTGACATGATACGGGTGCGAGACGCACTGACAAGAGTATTGCAACAAATATGGCCACTTCAAACTCGGAGGGTGGAAAGCTGCTCAGTGAGCGGAGATTTCTTTAACTTGAAGTGTCCAAGCCGAGCTAATACTCCTAGTACTTGGGCTGCACAATTAGATGCTAAACTGGCATTTTCTTGATGAAATTGGAGCAAGAAAGAAGTTTACTATTTAAATCGTGATAGTCATATGGATGGATCTGTCCGTAGATCAGATGATGGTGCTCACTGTGTACATAGGAGATATTCATTCCAAAGTGTCTGAAGGGCCCAGGTAGCCACTTCTTGCCTGAACGTGCTACTGGCAGCTGCTCATAATTCATGTCGGTTGTTACTGTACCAAGCAACAACTCATTCAAAAATTTAGCATGCAAAGATCTATGTAGATGCGATACTGGACTCCTGACCAGTCTAAGCCTACGTTGGTAGAGATGGCGTGCAATAAGAGAGAGAGTAGTCAACAATTATGGAAATTACATAATCATCCGGATGGAAGATCGGAGGATGAATACTTAGCCATTCTCATTTCTTGACCCCAATTATCTCCTACAGTAGAATGATGTTGGAAACACTCACACCCAGCATCGATTCAGCAAATCCTATGTACTGCCCTGAAATTAGTGCAAGCCAATACCTGCGACAAATACGCCAAATGAGGCACTCGGGCTCTTTGCGACACCTGGATTCTTTTGCTCTCAGCCTTAGTCGCAGCACACTCCGCACTCACAACTCAAGCGATGATACCTCCAATATTGAAAATACCTTCCCATTTCGCAAAGCTTCGGCTTCGTGCGATGTTGACCCACCGACTAAGACTGCCGCATTGTCCCTGAAACGCAGAATGGAAATGATCGACTTAGACTCAAGTAGTAACGAGTTTCAATGCATGAAGAAACGCAGACGATCATATCTTGAATCTTCCCCTTCGTTTATCTCCAGTCCCAGAGCCGCACAACCACCTCTTTCCACTCTCTTGAAAGCGGCCCCATCCCATGACTCATCTGAAGATATAGTGTTCCAGCAAATTGCCCTCCAAAGAAAACCATTTCCTCCGTCAATGGGTGAAACTGGAATATCTCCACGATACCTCTCTCGGCTTGAACGTGGGTTTTCTATTACACCATTCTATTCATGCAACTATATGCGCTCCTTTCAGATGAACTCTACGGCCATCCTCTTGGGTCGGAGACCCCTAGAGCATTCATTCGTCTTCTGGCTGACCTTAATCGCGAACTTCCTGGCATCTTCCTTTCTGACAGAATCTCAGCGAACAATCATGTGTCTCATCAGACCGTGGTTGATCTCTTGGGCAGTGACGGTCTAATAATCAGCTTCGTTGATCTATATTGAGGATTCTTAACGTATTTATTCTGACAGGCTATTTGGCTCGACATATCCTCGAATACTTTCGAAGATCATCGATACAACGCCTTGACTTGTCTGCCAGCCTTTCTGCGGTGGATGGGTTGAATGAACTTAATCCTAGAGTCGTTCTCGATAGCAAGTCATGAATAAACGCGACGATTCCAGCTAATATCTCCTAGTCTTTTCTTTGCCTCATAGTTTCGTCTGTCTCGCCCAGCTAAAGTTGGATA
Organism: Ramaria rubella; assembly: GCA_015039355.1. Lineage (NCBI taxonomy): Eukaryota > Fungi > Basidiomycota > Agaricomycetes > Gomphales > Gomphaceae > Ramaria > Ramaria rubella. The sequence goes on along the minus strand of MU134381.1, from coordinate 175,611 downwards.
CCGTACGGCTGGACGACTTCGACCTCACGAAAATCCATCATTTACCCTCTCTAACTATACTCTCTTTGAACAACACCGGGATTGGTGATGAGGCGTCAGTATTACTCTAACCGATGGCTATCGTCCCTGAACTCATATCATCCCTCGGAGCAGGATTGGTCACTTGACCCCTCTGAAGTATCAATTGCGGGAAGTTCACATTGAAGACAACCGTCGAATCACAGACGATTGTATTCCAAGTCTTTGTCTCTTTTCCTCATTGGCCGTTCTTCGCATCTACGGAACTTCCATCCAGATGCCCGGACTTAGACGGCTAACTTCTTTCATCCATCATGCAGCGCGAGAAATCGACATCGAGATACCGAAGGAATGCGAAACTTATCTTAACAGTTCGTGCTTTCCGTCAAACCTAATGGGCATTTTGACAGCAGTTACTTCCCACTTGAAGATCTTCATTCTCAATACCAGCTACACCCTATCGCACCATTCATATCCGACCCCAATGTCTGCGCATGTCTTTCCGTCAACGCTCTCAAGGCTAACCTCGCTGGGCATGCAGTCTTTAACCCATCAATCTATCTCTCTGGATCAAAACCGGAACTGGTTGATAGACTTCGAGGAATTTTAGAGAGAAGACAAGCAGATCGCGTGGTCAAAGAGATCGTTTGGGGATACGAGAGTTCAAACGAAGATGACGAAAGTGAAAGCGGGTGAACCGTAGATAGGTCTTTGATTGTAGTACTGGTTGGTTCAGCATGAGCTTCGAAAACGTTAATTTGCATAAAATGAAGAATACAAGACAAACAATATTTGAATATTTGAATTATGTAGTAAATAGCGTTTCGAAGCCGGTAATATACCAATAGCCTGAGCTACAAACTGAATGTCCCAAATAAGTTAAACCGAATGTGGCAGCCGCAGAGAGCAGAGATATAGACAGGTGAACCCAATTCTATACAGGGAAGATACTTGAGTACTGGAATGCAATTAGAATATTGTTTTGGCACTGCTAGGACATGTTGATGAGGGCGACGGGCGGCCCCTTTCTTCCAAGCGATAATTCTGATGATGACGCTCGAGCAGGAGAGGAAATGGAGACAGAAACGTTTTCATATCTCAAAATCATCGTATCTGAGCTTCCATCTTCCTCCATAAGAGAAATTGAGGCCTCGGCTTCCATCACCAACTGCTGGGACCCTATTTCCACCCCAGACGATTTTTCCGTTCGTCTTCCACCACTCCGGCGCTTTTTTCTCGAGGTTTTGTCCATGATTTCGTCGATTGCGTCCTCCAGCTCTCGGTCTGCCTTATCCACAGCCGCCGCCGCCTTCCTAACGCGAGGACACGCCTCTTTTATAGCAGTGGGCGTGGGGAGTTTGAGAGGTTTCCCACGATGATTTTTGTGATAGCTCCAGAGGTATCGCCAGGTTTCGGACTCTAGGTTACGCAACGCAATATTTAGGGCCGCTTCAAGGGCAGGAGGACCTGGAGGGCGCAGGGTGCCTTCTGAAACCTGAGTTGAGTGAACAGTGGCCTGTCGAGCGCTCCGTCGGGCAGGAAGAATTGCCCCAATGGACTTGGGTTTTCGCGATATTAAATAAGGCTTTTCAAGCTGACTGTGAACAGGGAGAGTGGGACGAGGGCGCTTTGTCGACTGCGTGTAGTCTTGGTCATCAGGAGAAGAACGTTTGGATCCCGCTGACTTCAATGGCTCAGAGGAGAGAGATTGGGATCCAACAGGTTCCATTGCGGCCTCAACAGCTTTTCGCATGTTTGTGTCCACATCAAAGGGCTTTATAACAAGTGATTCCGAAGGGATTGAAGGTAATCTGTCCTGGGTCCCACCGACAGGCTTCTGCATGACCCGTTTGATTTTGGGCGGTCTGCCTATTATTAATTGTGTTATTAACGTAATTTAACTCAAGGGGCATTCATACTACCTCGTCCGCGTTTCACGGGCTGAACTGCGGCGGCGGCAGACATGGTTAGAATGTCCAACTTGAAAAAGACGATTCAGGAGTGATGTCGTGTAGATAAAACGTGAATAATGCCTCCAGTAACTTCAAAACGGATGGAAAAAGAAAGTTTGTGGTGGCTTTGAAGAAACAGCCGTCAGCCATGAAAAGCTTTCTTGCTCTAACTTCGAATCTCAAACCTCGTCAAAATACCATATACTTGATTAGAAAGATACTGAACGATTTATACAAGGCTTTAATTTGGTCGGCACGACAAAGGGACAATCGCCTGTCGTGCTGGAGGATGCGCACGGTGCCAGGTCCAGGCGCCTATTCTATTGGCCCTTGTCTCGCTCCTACAGTTTCTTGATGCTAATATTATGTAGATATCGATCATCAATGTCTTCTCACTACCTAAATCCGAAGAGCAATGGAGTCCGAGTAACAGTTAGAACAGCCCAGGGTCCCTGGACCCTGAATGGTGCATGTAATAATATCGGAAACTGGGCAGTGGCAAGATGTTTAAATTATCACTAACTTGTGACTGTATGTACTATTGGAGATTTATTTGAAACCACTTGCTTTGTTTCCTCATTTTTGGGCCGCTGGGATATATTTAAATCAGTTATTGAAGATCAACAACGTTTGTAGCAAGCCGCAATCAATCATGTATGTAGACCAAGATGTTCCCTACTTTACACGGCCCGAATCGACGACATCGACTATAGGACTGTGACTAATGAAAATACGGTGGTTATCTGACGCATAAAACCAAGTCCACCGACGCTGCTTAGAGGGAGATGGGCGAACAGCCTATGTTGATCTGTGTATATGGCAAGTAAATGAGTGTAATTGTCTGGGCCTCGAACAATGGCGACTTACGAGACCGTTGAAATTATTGTTGGTGCAACACACAGGCTGCTGAGCACAGTTGGCACCTTGACCGAGGCCGCTGCCAGTGTGTTAATTGAACAATAATCAGCTCACATTCGAATAGGATTATCAACACCATGAATATTTACATGACGCTTATCGGAGTGCATCCGAGACCGACTTGTGCAGTGACGTCTTTGACAGCAACACCGAGGAGGCCTAACAGGGCCTGAGTCCCGGGGTCTGTCGCGTCGTTGACACTGTTGCAGCATTGAGCAGGGCCTACAAGAGATGTCAAAATAAACCAAATGCTAGAAGGTTTAATTGTTACCAGTGTTGCACTGGGAGACGGTATTGGAGGCCGGGGGAGTCACAATGATGGGTAAGCCCCCTGGTGCGGCGGCAGTAAGGATGGCGAAAACAGGGAGGAAAAAGATGGCGATGGTTTTGGAGAGCATATTAAGCAATTGACGAGAACGGATAGAAAGAGGATGTAGTTCAACGGTAGATGGTGAACTGAAGAAATTAGGAAATAGATGGGTCCTTTTATACCCTGGACGAAAGAGACAGACAGCAGGAATGCATGGCAGATATTCATGACACATACGTTTCAAAGCTTGGGAGACATCTTGGCAGATTTGGTGGCACGAAACCAAAGCGATCATGACCCCAAATATTGAGGCAATTTCAGTGGAACGAAGGCCGGGGTAGGCATGTTCACATATTTTGAATCCAGCTCAGTGATAATAGGTAGGTTATCGAATCCAGACCACCTGATGGGTATAACATTGTGTGAAAAGTGGCGTTTATTTAGTAGCGAAAACCAACAATAGTCACTGGAAATCATGATGTTCGGAGTTCCGAACCCCACGACCGATAAATTTCCACCGATCAATTGAGTGTGTCCGGAACCATCTACTAGGAGATCAAGGGTACAAAAGCGCGGGTAGTATGGGCACTCCTTCCATTCTAGATTTAACAAGAGACATGTGCGGAGGCAATCACTGGAAGAGTCTTGAAGGTAGTCGTAACAACAATCATGGAGGCCCGGACCTAGAGGCACTGGAGCTGCTGCAGCGAGTGAGCAGGAATGGAAAGTATCTGATATGTGGAGTGCATCATGTTTACGAGGTTCAGACTGGGATGAGAGGAATTGGGGTGAATGTGTGACATATAAGCGCTCGGAGCGCCGAAACACTGGCTCTGCGCTTGGAAATGAGCACTCTGATGAATTTCTACGACTTGTAATAAATAGGAACTGTTGGGAACATATTGTATTTCAACAAAATACTCCATCGTTAGTTGAAAACACCGGCTTGCCATCAAGACGCCAACTAACCCAGATAGAAATATGTACGTACCTACAACCCCACTTGCTAAAACAGACATACCCACATCATTTAGAGAACGACAGCAATATGACATTAGGAGTCAAAGAACAAACTCAGACACCCCGCAATGGTGTGCTTCCAACCTGACGAATTATTGTATTGAAGGATATAGGGTACGGAAAATTGTGTTGTGCACAAACTAGGGAACGAAGCGGAATATTTCAACATCAGATCAACGGAACGCTAAGCTGCCTACCTACTATCACTTGTCACTCATAACACGCGCATTCTTCATTCGACGGCGGACGCCGCTCACTTTCTAAGTCACCGCTCCCGTGAAGTTGTGAGGAAGTGACGAGGAAACCATTTAGGTACCTTCCAGGTTTCGTTTCTCAAGTCCGATACAAGCATTTGGACGAGGGCTTCCGCACTACGAAGGGGTGCAATAGGAACATCAGATTGTAAACCCTTCAATAAGGCAATATTATAGGAATGCTGACCATCCAAATGCTCTCGGCATACCGTGGCCGGTGTAACCAGCTGCGATATACTGCCCTTCAAAACGCACCCCGTTCAGAGTGTCTATGACAGGCCCGACCTAGGCCAAGAGCGATATCATTCAATGCTCTCAGTCAAGAAGAAAGGTATTCACTCACCAACGGGTCCCCGGATTTCGTGTACCCCATAATTCCAGTCTGAGTAAAGAAAAACATTCAAATATATAATCAAACTATTCCCAGTGCACTTTACCCATTCCATCTCAGGCTTCTTCCCCTTCTCGAACCATCCCTCCGGGTATCAAAAATGCATGCAGCGTCTTTGAGGTAGCCGGGTTCAAGACCGAATCATCCGTAACCCCAAGTTCAAAATCAGGTCCCCCAGTCTCCCTTCCACCCCCTAGTATCACAAGTGGCTTGCTATCTTCTGCGGATGCGTTCACAGGACGTGGGAACCAATACTCGTAGCCGTCGTTTGCGCCGTAGCTTGGTTTTCGTAATTTATCGATTCCTACACTAGAGCGCGCAGCGATGACTTGGCCGCGAGTGGGTACTATGCTTTCACGTCCGGGAGCGGCCGTGAAGAATGGAAGGAGGTGAGCGGCGTAACCATTTGTTGCGTGAACGACGATGTTGGCGCGTATGGCGCCGCGGGGAGTGTTGAGAAGCCAGCGAGGGTGTAAAGTAGTAGAGTTCACGTGATCATATGGGGTGTTCAGGTGCATGATGGAAGTTACGGGTGTCTGAGTGTGGAGGATAAGTTCTGAGGAGGTATTCGATGCGGTAAATTTCTCTGTAAGTGGAGGTGAAGATTTGTATCATAATAGACGCCATGAACGCACGCTGTGCAAGCTTTAAGAAATGGGTAACGGCTTTGAGGGGCCAAAGATTATGACCTGAAAATCGAACGGCAGGAAACGCTGGGCCATACATCTGAAGCATTAATCGTTGAATGTAAAAATTAGATCACACAATAGGTTATAGCCATCACCTGATGTGTCTCGTTTCGCGAAAGAAATTGCACTCGTGCAGGATCCACACCTGCCGCCTTTGCAGCCTCCCAATCAGCCCTCCATTCAACTTCCTCTCGATCGCTAAAGAAGAGATCGAGATGGCCACCATGGACGAGATCCACCTCAGCCTCATGTCCCGTGGATTCGATTAGCGAGACGATAGAATCTGCAGTATGTGTCTCTAGAGCTAGCCGTTTCAGCGCTTCAGCGGCGCTGTACTTTTCTGCCATCGAACGGAACCCCTTGAAAGGGTTCGGTGTGAGATGCCCACCATTTCGTCCTGAATATTCATATCAAGACAGATGGGGGTATTTCAAACATCACACAAACCTGTTGCTCCTGAGCCTATATAATCCCGATTAGGATGAAACGAGCGTTCAAAGCAATGCGAATAAAGGTGCTCACAAAAATCACGAGCCTCGAGGATAACCACCTTAAGAGACAAATTATTTTTACAAGAGACTTCGCTCAAATGATACGCAGCCCCAACACCTGTAATCCCTGATCCAATAATCACAATATCGGCATCATTGGTGAATGGTCCTTCGCTTCCTTCTTTAGCTAGTGGGTTTGCGTCTTGTGAACCATGAGTCCAAAATGACTTGGTAGGGTTGTTATGAGGAAGTGAAACGCTGCTAGATGACAGAGAGAGTAATGAAAGTCGGTCTTGGAGTAAAGGCACTGGTAGGTCTTGTAATAATTCGGGGACCATAGGAACTTGATTTTGAAGAGATGCAGAGACGACTATCAATCCCGAGAGCAGGTTTGTGAGGACCATTTGAATCCTCATCGATCCAACGTATTTCGGCTAGTTAATCGTGAGAGTTTGTCGGAGCTCGAATTAATCTTACTCCAAACCATCATCATCTTGTAAAGCTTTCTTTCATTGCAGGCATTAGCCCCCACAAAGGGCTTTCGACCATTGGTAGTGAGGGCTTGTGATCCAATTTATCTGGAATTCACACTTCCATATGAGCTCGTCTATGGTCTTGTGACCTTATACCCGATGCTTGAGTATTCGCTGGCCGTGGTCTTTACTTGGAGTTTACTGTACGCTTTTTCACTATCTGGGAAACATTGACATATGTTTATGCGAATATGCGCTCATTACACACCGCACTGCCACGTACACGCCCAACCTAGCAAGATATTTGCTCAACTTAACGTATGTCGCTTCATAATTATGTTTCGAAGACGCCGCAATGCCTCTCGGCGACATACTTGTGTCCGTATTGGTGGTACCAGGCCGTTGTTCGAGCCTACAGCACAGGTGATTGAGTGGTATACATCAGCTAACACGCATTTCCTAGCCAGATTTCTCAGATATTAGCTCAATATCAAATTCGCGAGTCACCTGTGAGTTTAAAACGCACTTCCATTCCTGACATTTTTCCGATCATTAAAGCGCTTATTCAAAACTGTTGACACGGAATGAAGGCATGAGCTTGATAGCCTTGGTCTAAGTTTTTTATGGGGTTGGTCCCTTACATGGGTAGCCTCTGCGCTGAATTATGCAATTTAATGCACATCGTGCATGGATTGGGTTATTTCGAAGAGGGTGGGCTGCCCTTAACTTTCGTAAGTCTAAATTTGAATTAGAGCGTATTCTCAACTGACTATACACCATAGCCATAGCATCCACTCGGGGGTTTTTTTTTTCACACGTCGAATGGTTGTAAGTGCTTCTACGATTAAATTGCATGACTTTTCTTTTTCTGGGACGCGCTCTTGACCAGTTCACTATTCTTGGACTTCAAGGCAGTTGCAGGAGGAACGTCAAGCCAACCTTTAAAAGACCGCTCGGAAATTGGTCGAGTTGTCCGCCGAAAGTGATCTATTTTACACTCTTTTCATCTCTAACAATGAGCTACCGCTAAGATACAAGAACCGTCTTCGTCGTTGGAAGCCTGCGCTCGTGGGCGTTATGGAGGGGGGAATGAGTGTTTTTGACGTGGTTTCGATTCGAGTGCCCGTCTTTACTCGGAGATGATATTCCACCATGTACATAGTGCATTCCGTATGACCCGAATAGCCTCACTTAACCGCATACTTCACCATGTCTGAACAACTTGATGCAACCGCGACCACGGACGTGCTGAAGAACGATTCTCAACAGGAGGAGAGGCCATGGGGTAGAGGTGGGTAGCAGTTATTGAGATAGTGGGGCAAACTGTGCATATTTACGAGTACTGCAGTACTTTTGGCGGGAGGCGTTGACTGGTGAAACTTGCGCTTCCGTTTCCGGTTACCACACGCACTCATACATTTCATCTCTTGCACGTCTATTCTCTCTCATCATAGGACGCGTTTAGGAAAGAAGGATAAAGCAGGAGTACAGGCCGAGGGGGAACGAAGGTAAATTTTCGCGGGGTACCCCTGATTCCGCATCCACTGACGACGAGCACAAGGCCTGACCTCCTCCAACCCCACATCCTCCGTTCCCTCGCCAACGTTAACGCAGTCTCAATCCACACCTCACCAAGTAGCTGCCATTGTATTGTCCTCGACACTGATGGGTCAGCCTGGCTCTTCGGGCGGAACAACAACTCTGCACTGGGCGTCGCTGGCGCTGATGAGGTGTCGGAGAACGCCCCAAAACACGTAACGCCCCACCAGCTTAAGGCCGCGAAGGGCACAAAATTCGTGCATGCGGCGTGTGGAAAGACGCATTCGTTGTTGGTCGGGAGTGGTGGAGAGTTATGGAGTGTGGGGTTGAACAATTTCGGGCAGGTTGGAGACTGGGTTCTCTGCAGGGTGTGCCGAGTGCTTATGGTAATTGTTGCAGTGCGGGCATTCTACGAGTCATACGGAAATATCAAACTTCAAACTTGTGGATGGGCCAAAGTCGGGCGGGAAGAAGGAGAATGTCATCAAGGCGGCAGCGGGCGTCACGTTCTCTATAGTGCTCACAGACACAGGCAAAGGTACCGTGGCTTCTAACTTGGGTGTTGTTGAGGGTCTCTGATATCACACGTACAGTATATTCGTTTGGAAGCGGGGAGAAGGGGCAACTAGGTAACGGCAGAACCGGCGAGCACATAACTACTGGTAACAAAACCGCCTTCGACGCCCAATCCGAACCACGTTGAGTTCCTTCATACCTCCGCGTTCTACCGCTCTTTCTTAATGATACTTCATTCAGTGCCAGTCAAAGGCCTTACTGGAAAGACAATTGTTGACATTGCTGCGGGGAACCAGCATAGCATCATTCTCGATTCGGAGGGGTATGTTGCTCTTCTCTTTAACCCTCATCACATCTCTTAACTTGTTTCTAGGTTCGTCTATGTGTTTGGCTACAACGGCTATTGTCGACTTGGGCTTGGTGACCAGCAGGATGTTCTGGTACCGAAAGTGGTCCCACATGTGAATATATCGATGGATTGCATGGCAGTGGTTTAACAGGGCTTTCTTGTGTAGTTCGCGGGCCCAGCAGAGCTTACAAGAGGGTATAAGGTGGCGGCTGGACCTAGCAACAGTGTGGTCATTGATAAAAACCGCATGTACTGGATGGCGGGCAAGGTGTGTCTCGTTTCAGCGGTTCAGCTATGCGGCGGAGTTAATCCGTACCTCGTGCAGTGGAAGAACTCTGGAGACGGTTAGTACTCAACTTCTCAATATTCTTCTTCTCAAAGAAGTACGATAGGCTCAAGTGGACAACCCTACACCACCTTCAAATACATGCCTGATATCATGTATGTCTCCTACGGACAGTATTGTCGCGTGTTCTGGGGCTTATACCGTCTAGGGGATGCAAAATAAGCCACGCGGCAAGCGGCGGTGTCACCCACTTTGCGCTCTGCCCAGACGACGACAATTCTGTGATGACAATCGCTTGGTGTGTGGTGTTTGTGACTGAGGACTGAAGGTGCGATATTGACGTGTGGAAATTTAGGGGTCAAAATGCTGCCAACGGTATGTTCTACACAGGTCATCGTAGGCGTACTCAATCTTACACCGAGTCATGTAGGTGAACTCGGGCTAGGCGACGACGAAGCGAAGAGCGCAACCAAGCCTCTCCGTGTGAATCCTCTCAACGGTGTTAACGTCTTCTAGTATGTTCCTCCATTCACTGCTTTCATCGCTCTACGTTGATCAATGACATCACTTTACTAGCATCGCAGCCGGCCAAAACACGACCTTCTTCCTTGCCCGACCCAACCAGAAGCTTTCGGACCTCCCACGCCATCCGATCCAGCTTGACGGTGTCCCCCAGGCATGTGTAGTGTGCGAGGAAGACAAGGGCGATGACGACGACCCCCTTGAGTGCGAAAAGGCGAGCATAGTCTATACTCCCCGTGTGCCGTGCTCACTACTTCCTTGCCATTCTCCCAGTGCGATGCACCATACCACCTCGGGTGCCTCGATCCCCCACTCTCAGCCATACCAGACGACGAGTGGTTCTGCCCGAACTGCACTGCCAAACCGGGCGCGCCCATCGGAGAGGTACCCAAGCCTACCAAGGCAAAGACTGCTAAGGCCTCCAAGAAACACAAGGAAGTTGCAGAGGAGTCGGAGCCGGTGGAGCAGACTGGAGGAAAGCGCAAGGTGGCGACATCAGCCCCGCAAAAAGGCAGCGGTACGTCGACCCACCCTCATCATGTCCTGCCCTCATTTTAAACCTGTCCCTCAGCGCCTAAACGTAGGAAGTGAAAATAAAATGTTATTTTGATTGGGATTGGGCTTCACATGAATATGTTCTATTTGTCGATGTATGTATTCTCTAACACGTACTTTTATGAAGTTGGCCGGCTGAGTAGGCCGCAACCACAATTCGGCGTTGAATATCATATGGTTATAATAACAGAATGCAAGCACGAATAGAACGAATAAAAGATATGTAGCCGGAGATAACGTGGCTCTCGAAGCTATGGCCCAATCCCTCAGAAAATGAATCAGTCCGAGAAATATGTAATGACGACGTATACGACTATCGCAGCCAACCCCATGAGTACCACCATCGCACCGCCCACGAATGCAAAGATGGCATACGGCCAGCCCCCATCCTCCACGTACGGGGCAGGAGCACCCATGGCGACGCGCCGTGCATTCTCGCGCTTGAGGTCGAGCTGCTCGTCTCGCTTCACGATGCGCGAGCGCGGGTCGGTCTCCCGGATGGCAACTTTATTGCCGCTTGCGGCAGGGTTGATGTCGACGAAGGAGGGGTAGTGCCGCTCGGCCCATTGTTCGATCTATGGGATATTAGAATAGTGTGGAGAGGGAGGGAGGGTTGGGCGTGGGCATACCTTGCCGCAAGCTACGCAAATGGCGATAAAGTTGGGGTCGGACGTGACAGCTTTTGCATGGATTTTGCGGGCGTACGTTTGGAAGATGTGGGCGACTTCGCGTGGGTTTGTTGACCGCATCAGTAGCTACCGGCAAAGCCATAAGTACCCAGCACCAAGAAGATGCATGCAACTCACCTGCACTGCTTGTCCCTTCCGAATCTTCACATTCCGATGCAGTACATCCCTATTCATAAAGCATACCTCGAGGGTCGCGATCGCCATCGACGCAGGGATCGCACAGAAGTTGAATACACTCTGGTTCTTCAGCAGTGTGAGATAATCCAACGCGTCCAGCGCGTGTCGCATGGCGTCCAAAATCATCTCGTTCAGCGCCCACAGCGCGCGCTCCTCGTTCTCCGGCTTGTACATCTCACGCGGGTGTACAAAGCCGTACCGGCTCCACACCTCTTTCGGCCAAAAAAGCCGGTTCTGCTCGACGTCCTCGCGATAGTCACGGAGGATGTTAGTCTTTTGTAGAAGGAGACCCATGGAGTTCGAGAGCACGAGCTCTTCCCCGAGCCAAAGTGCTTCTTTTCCTGAGGCGGCGAAGATGCGCGAGAGGCCCTCACCAACGAGACCGGCGACATAGTGACAGTAAAGGTCGTAGTCTTCGAGGGTGTTGACGCCAAAGTCAGAAGTAGTTTCCGCGCGGTGGCAGAAGTCGGCCATGCCCGTTTGCATTTTGAGGCAGATGTCTGTGATGGCTTCATTGTAGCTGTGTCGAGTAAGGTGAGTGAGAGAGGTTGGGAGAAAAGAGATATGGCCAAGACGAACCGTGGTTCTAAGAGCATGAATTCTTCGATGACGACGCCGTATTCGATGAGCAGCTGCCGGTCTTTTTCGCCCTGTCGGATGCCATCGAATGACCAACCTGGCTGGCTCAGTTTTTCGTGGAAAGAGCGCATCATGGGCTGCTTGACATCGTCTGGTAATGTAGTATCGTCCTCAATTGTATCCAGCCCCCGTAACACGAGATAGAACAAGCAAATCTAGCGGAGACGGTATTAACACAAGTAATATGTGCATCGTGGCGTACTGTACGCACCGTGCGCGCGAGGTCTCCATCAAGTTCTTTGATGACAGGAGAGAAGCTCCGGCTTGTCATGTCGAGGAATTCCCAGCACCTGCGCATAGACTTACGGTTCCAGCCTGACGTCGGATGCTCCTGCTGAGCAGCCAAGTCGCGCTTCCTCTCGTGCCAGATGTAAAAGCTGATCAGTGACCGCGCTTCCTCCGGGTGGGTGACGAGGAGCTGGAGCATCTTGAGCACAGTGGAGAGCTGCATTGTGGTGGTGGCTGCAAGTGCGTCCTACAGCCTCGGACCACTTTTCTGACTTTTCGTTATTACCTCGGCGTTTCCCGCCTAAAGCCGCCTAGCGTCAGCTTGCGTCCCAGCTTTCTCGACTATGTCCGATACCCTGCATCCACCGCTCAGGATATCTGTCTCGTCGAATGCGGGCATTCAACCTAGGGTTGCACAGGCCCACATTGACGCCTTTCTTGCCAATTACGAGGATAGAATGGCGATCAAAGGGGGTGATACGACCGTCACAAGTCAACTTCATAAATTGAAGGCTGCGTTGACCGAACAACCTCAAGATAAGCCGTTGAATGCGAAATGAGTTGGGTGAGTATCACAACTCAAAGTGAACTAGGTTTCTCAGCTCACAACATTGGTTTGCAGGACCCTTGATGCACATTACAAATATCTCTACTTGTTTATGATACGAGGTGCAGGAGTACGTATCTGGTTTCTTGCTATGTAATTGTAGGAGAAAAAAATTTGTGGTATCATCCTCACGAGCTGACCTCGTAAATTGAAGGCTACCTGGCGAATATATTTATATAATACATCGCTGTGGTGCATAAGATTCTACCAAAGCTTTTTTCGAAACCTCCTGTATCACGAGAGTGGCAAGCAATAGAGCAGAGGAAGAAGAAGCGCTCGGTAGAAGCAAATTCATTGGCAGGAGTAATAACATACCTTGGATGATTTTGCGGAGACGGGATCGTGTCAGGCAGTATTGGCTCATGTTAGAAAGTGGCATCCGACATCATGATTGTAGCCGAGAAGTATTTTTTGCTGCCAGGCCTACATGTATAGAGATATCTGGCCTCTCTGGACATGATGAAATACGTCAATCAGCCTCTGGTCTTCTTAGGGTCGTTCAGCCCGGCGCTGAGCGCTGAGTATGAGTCAATTAAGGTCGCTATCCAAAGTCATTGAGCTTGATGATGCACATTGGAATGTGAAAATGTTACGCTGAGTTATGAAATTGCGATTACCCCCTTGGTCGCTCTAGATCCTCCGGCCCAAAACTATACGGCAACAACTCTTCTAATATCACTTCTTTCACCCGCGCACTGCCAGACTCTACTGTCCAATTTCCTTGAACGAGCAAAATTGGCATTTTCAACGAACAGAACTCGCGGATAAATTGCCTGCAGATGCCGCATGGCGAAATCGGCGCAGAGACATCACTGCAAAGTCAAAGTCAAAGTCAAAGTCAAATCCAATACTAGGCCAGGCATCAAATTACCTGGTCACCGCCAATGCAACAAAATTCCTCTTGCCATCGCTCTGCGGCAAGACACAATAAGCTTCTTAAAGTGAAACAGAGGTTAATAAGCCTTCACCACAGCTTTCACAACTGCTGTTCTCTCGGCGCAGATGGTAGCTCCTGAAACAAATCATTGTCGACTTGCGATACACCGACTTAGCATACGTAGCAAATCTAACCATATGATGCGTTCTCTACATTGGCACCTCTGATGATTTCCCCACCATCAGTGAGGAGAGCAGCGCCCACCCGGAACTTTGAATATGGAGAATACGCCTCTTCCCGAGCTTAAAAGTATTATAAGAAGTTAGTTGTGACTTAAACTTTCATGCAGTGTGTGTATAAATCAGTGTATTAACACAGCGTACCTTGCAGTGCCGCTGCACTGATCCTATTTCTCTCATCGTCGGTGATGGGTCGCACTAGTTTAGACATTTCTAGTATGTAGCAGGGCTTTCAGGCTCCGACGGCACGTTCCGCATCCATCATGGCTACCACGCCTCTTATGAGATTCTGACGCCTGTGAGACTGCAAGTCTGTCTATCCTTGATCTATATCCCGAACTACACCAACATGCACCCAGATTCATCTCCTAGCTCTGATCCCGCAGATCCTGAACACTCCATTACAAGTCCATCAGTGAATCTAGCTTCTAGCGTTACTAACCTGCCCATACCGGCCTTCGCGCAAGGCTGGGATGCATCTATTACTCGGCCCTCCAGCCTCCCGGAGCGATACGACACCCGCATCCCTGTGGAGAGTATATTTTATCTCCCCCTCAAAAACATTCACGTCGTTGCACAGCGGTGCGACCACTGTGCGAAGTTGCAGCAGGCGTGCAATCGCGCATTGCCAGCATGTGGGCGATGCGCACAGATAGGGAAGCCGTGTCGTGTCAGTAATGCGGGATATGTGAATTTACCGGGGCCGCGACAGAGTAGACAGCTGGGAGGCGCGGGGAAGGGTGGTAGTCGTAGCACATCTACGGTTGCGAGTTCATCGAAAGAAAAGAGGCCGCGGATGTCGTCCGAGGCTGTGCGTTTGAAACGTCAGAACGTGGCTGTGGCTGTTGCGAGTGAGGGTAGGCAGAAGAGGAAATATACTGTTGGTGAGTCAGCAGTTTATCCCGTTCATTGTGTCGTTTGACGGCTGATCGAATGCGATTTAAGTGCGTGTGAAAATGTATCACCACAAATCTAGTCGTAGTTCTGATATATCAGACAGAAAGAGAAAGAGAAAGAGAAGTCAGCCCCTCGCTCCCCAAAAAAGCGTAAACTCGATAAACCCGGTAAACATAATAATGACTTCATCTTTATTTACAATCAAGAATTTACACGTTTATAGCCTCCACTCGTACCCCCAATCAAGATCGCGACACAGAACGTGACACAAGCGCTGACCCCGGCCCCTCATCGTCCATTGTCAGATTCAACTCCAAAGCAGGACGGAAAGGACCTCAGAAGTCTAAATACAGTGGGTCGGACTCAATTTAAGTCCTGGAATAGATTTCCAATATTTTTTTCCGATCGTTTTAGGTCTACCTTCCAGCAAAGATGTCGGCTCTCACGTATGGACCTTCATCCGTCCGTCGCCCCCGAAAGGCGACTCAGAGAAAGACGCCAATCTGAAGGTATCTAATATAACTTCTGGTTCTTTCGTGAAGGATACTACAGGCCAAAGCTCAATGCATCGGGATCAGGAGATGCCTCCGGTATGGGCTGAAGTACGTTGTGGCAATTAAAGTCTGTGCATTGACCGAGAACTTACGATGTACTTGCGGAATAGAGCCGTGCAGACCTTCTAGCAGCCCTGCCTAAACATCCAGATATTATGCATAGTCAGGGTTTAGGTTATGAGGGTGGATTTATAGACATGTTGATCCTTGAAGGTCCAAAATGGGATGAGGATGAGTGGACGGGGGATGGCACAGTTAAAGTGATGCGGTATGTTACTGTCTATCATCTTTTTCTTTCTTTCTTCTTTGAAAAAGGTTACCATACCATTAAGATGGGTCTTGATAACATTCAATGATTTTCCAGAAAGTGGCGTTTCTCTCGGCCCAAGGGGACTCCCCACACGGCTCCGACAGCGGAGCAAAACCGGGGTGGCGATGGCTTACCACCATCTGACACGTCACAATCACAACGTTCCTGCTCGTCTCAACCTCCAAACCCACTACTTCCAGCCTCCCAAGGCGCACAGCAAACGAGCAGCACGCCCACAACAACATGCTCCCATTTAAAAACCAGTGATGAATGCCATCAATGTTCTCCCATACCTCCACCTCCACCTGCATCCAACTCTGCTACTCAGTCCCACCTCCTGGTCCCCACTTTTCAACTATCGCCCTCGTCTCCGCTCCCGTCACATGTTGGGGACATAGAATACAACACCAATTTTAGCACGCATTCCGATGATCAGATGTCGCTTGATGGAACTGAAGAGCAGGAGCAGCATGACTTCTCGAAGCGTGCTTTGGCTCCCGTCCTCGGGGACGGTGATGATAACGATGGCAACAATGAGGATATTGGGTCTGAAGATGAGGAAATGGTAGATGAACTTGCGGATGATGATATTATGGATTTCGGGGTTGATGCGCAAGCTGTCCCCGAGGATGATGTTACTCGACGTGAGGATCTTGGCGCAGGGGGCGCAGAGTGGTCGAATGATGGGATGGGGAACTCTGCCATCCATGAGGAAACTCATCCTGGCGGGTCACCCGTTAGGAGAGAATCGATCACGTCCAACGGGCCAGTGTACGATCTGCCGCTAGACGCGTTACCGCATGAGGCACTCGATATTGTTCATGGGAACGCGGCCGACCATAGTGAAGTCCCCAACGTACAATTTTCCTCTATCTTCGATCATAAGCTCCCCTAACAGCTATTCTGTTAAAGCCCTTAGACGATCTACCACTCGAAGCCATGCTCTTCCGAAACGCCCTCGAAACACAAGACCCGTTTTGTGTCATCGTAGCAAGTAACTTCGCTCTGCTCCCCTTCAGCGTCCCGCAGAAATGCGCCTACATGCTTGTGGGCTTTTTTGTTGTTGTAAAATTTGAGGTGCGAGAGGCTCACTTGGGATGTGACGGCCGTCTCAGTGTTTATTACAGCCTATTCTCGAGTCAGCAGGCTCAACTGGCTTAGTTTCGCTCAACGTGACCTTGGAATGGAAACACAATGGCGTAATCAGGGCAAGCGACTCGCATTCGAAGCCGTGGTGGCAGTCGTATATGCAGTCTGACAGTCCGCGCTTCCTAGCCGAAAAGAGCCTTACTCCAGATACCGATTGTTTCAATCTCCCGAGCCTTCAAGGGTTCCCGGGAATACCCTCTTATCCAGATCCCAAAAATAACGCACGCACGCGTACCGCGAACCGCGACCGCGACGCGGACGATTCATCCGAATCTGACGAAGAAGCTGAGACGCCAGACCTCCCACCGGCATGGCACTGTAAGGAATGCGGGAGGCTGAACGCCGTTGCTCCCTTCAGGAGCAGCTTGTCCTGGGCGTGTTCCCACTGTCAAGTACATTCTTCACCGAGCTACTAGTACACGCGACTCCACTAACTCACAATATATCACACCATTTCACACTGCCAGATGATCGGCCGCAAGGAAACGGCGCTTGCCATTTATCCTGCTCTCCTGCGTGATCCGTACGCGCTTCCGCCGCCACTTCCTGTCCCGAGCGAGAATATATACCTGAGACATGCCGTCCTTGCGGGTCCGAAGGGCGAGGAATACATCACGTATAAATTTATGAAGACGGAGGTTGTGTTGCAGCATATTCCGTGGACGGAGGAAAGCCAGATGTTGTCCCAGGCCAGTTGGATATTCGAGAACCTCCAGACTAACGTAGATTTTGAGCCGTGTGATTCAGGTATAGACCCTGAGTGCTAAACAGTAGTGGGTTGAACTTAGTTTTACTCCAGGTTCGGAGAACGTCTCCTCACTATTTTATCATCTCGATTCGAGAAAGGCATTTTTGGACGCACCGCACGCTGCACAGGAAGCTTGGAGCTTCATGGAGAATCTGGTTGCAGCGCGACCTGGACTTCGCGGGGATATTCAGGGGTATGCCAGAGAACTTAAGGAGTTACGGTGCACAGCATGGATTTCGAAAGGAACTATGAAGGTCGGCTCGCTCGCCCTCTCACCATGCGAACTTGAATTTAAACGATCATGATCCACATAGAACCAAGAGATATTCCCAGGCTACACGTTGTTCCTCTCCACAGGTGCTTCGCTCGCTATGAAAGTTTTAGTGCGGAGTAAAGAAGGGCCCCCGGAGGCAGTGCAGTTGGAAATGATGCACGGTAGTGTTTTGTTCGTACATAATGCACACGAGCCGATCGCTGTGAGTGTGGACTTAAAACAGTCCCTTTCCGTTCCTTATACTAATATCACTCAGTACGTGGTCCAGCACACAGGTCCATCATTGTGTAAGTTTTTGTCATGACTCGCAGGGTCACGAAACTCACCCTCCTGCAGTGCTAGCTGGCCGCTGGACTAGCGGAGCTCCTGAAGAAGTACTCCAAGTAGAGACATCTGGAAGGCTTTAAAGTGTCAATGGAGGAATAATCGTCGTCCTGTGTTTTACTAATTATCATTTATCAGTAGTGTTATATCTCGGTTTCCAGTGAATCATACTTTGTTGGAAATACTGAATGCCATCTTCTATTGGAAGTTTGCTCAACAATATTGGCGAGGATCACCTCCACCTCGGCAAAATGACGAAAATTGTAGCTTCCCATGTTGTGTATACTAACCACTTCTTCTAATTTGTTCCTAATATTTCATTCCAACGCTAACATTGTGCATAGTATGAAAGCTGCCAGGTTCGCCGTGACCCTCACTAAAGGAGAGACAAGAGAGAGATGTCACGTTTGTACCATATGGTGCTACTGGACAATATATTCGATTTGGTTGTCTTCGGGGTATTCTTCTCACTGCTTGCACATTTATATTAAAACGTCGGGAGGAAGTATTCAAGTATCCTGAAAGCCCCGAGATTACCTATTATATTGAACAGGTTTTAAACCTGTAACAATCAGCTTGATCAGTAGTAGCTGTAAGTAGCAATCAACTTCGGTTGCTTTATTGGTCAGACAAATGGTCTAACAATGTACATGCAACCAATGGTACTTTTGGTGACTTTTAGCAAAGTCTCACGCGAAAAAAGTCGGACTTCGTTTTGAACCACCAACAAAGCATCTGCGTCAAGGTTTATATTATGCTGTAATCGTATCATCGGCCGCTTCAAGGTGGAACACTAAACAGCAGCAATAGTACTGATGTGATTGCATAATTGAATTCTTATGTTTATTTATCGCCGCTCGGCAACTTCAAGTTGGTCAATTGCATTGGATTTTCGACTTCTCAGGAGGTGAGAATTCCTCAGAATCATGATCCCCGGCACCTACATATGAGGGTGTGATAAACACAATGAAAAGTGGTATTATAATAGTATGGTCTTATTATGTTGAAGAGAAATATTACTATTACCTGTGTATTTTGAAGTATTTCCCACACCACTTGCAACAAGTCGGACATCTGTTCTAAATAACCAAATGTGATCTTGGACACGAAGATGTTTTATGAAGAGGGTATGATTCGGAGCCATCATGATCATTGATGTCTTCCGGATCGATCGATCGGAGATTCAAGTTTCCAAGTCGCGTGACGAATCAGCGTCGAAAAACCCACAGCTGAATGCACGTAGAGTTTGTCGGAATCCCGCCATCAGGGATGCTAATTTTCCTGAGAGCAATGTCGGGATCACGGTAGCAATAGCTGCATTGCACTGCCTTTTTAGCAATTCCTGCCAGTACTTGGTTGCAATAGCCGCACTGCATTGCCTTTTTAGCAATTCCAACACCAGAGCCACCAGAGCACATTCCAACTTCAGAGCCACCAGAGAATATCAAACCTGGCCATCCCCGACCATCATGCATCCGATGATGATCGTTTCTATAATGACTCCCGCAGCATTTACTCGTAACTAGTCTTGAAAAACCTCGGCCCTATGGTCACCTTCTATAAAGCCTAAGTTCTGTCCATTTCCCCCCATTCAAATTCTGTGTCATGGCGTTCAAAATACCCTTTCTCGCACTGGTATTTTGGGCACTGAATACACTCAATATCTACAGAGCCGCTATTTACGACGGTCGTTCACTCTCGCCCACCTTGACTTATGATTTTATAATCATCGGAGGTGAGACCTTAAGCTTCCCTCTTTCTCCTCTTGACATCTGTTTCTTGGTTTACATAAATCGCGTGATCCGCAGGTGGAACTGCTGGCGGTGCCGTTGCAAATCGACTTACAGAGAATCCAGATTATTCGGTTCTGGTTTTAGAGGCAGGGGGTTCGTGAGTCACTTTTTTCAGCGATCAGTAATTTTGTGGCAGTCTCAACTCTTATCTAGAAATAATGGTGTCACAGAGTGTATCGTGCCCTTCTTATTCACCGAACTACTGGGGGACGGCCCGTTCAATTGGAACTACTCGACGACTCCACAGGTTGGTTTGGGCGGACGCTCTATTCCATACCCGCGAGGACATTTGTTAGGCGGATGCAGTTCACATAGTGATTACTTAATCATTTTAATGTTGGTCGCTCTGTTGATGACTTTGGCCTCTTCTAGACGGAATGTATTACACTCGTGGGTCGTCCGATGATTATGATCGCTTTGCGAGCATCACGGGCGATCCTGGTTGGTCTTGGGACAACCTCCAATCTTACATACGGAAAGTATGTAGCTTTTCACGGGTGTTTTTCGCGGACTTATACCTTCACAGAACGAGAAGTGGACGGAACCTACGGATCATCACAACACGGAAGGCCAATTTAACCCTGCTGTGCATAGTTTCACAGGGATCAATGCCGTCAGCCTCGCGGGATTTCCCTATCCTATTGACGAGATGGTCATTCAAACGACGCAACAGCTGGGTGAGGAGTTTCCTTTCAATCTGGACATGAATTCTGGAAATCCTCTGGGAGTTGGTAAGCAACCCGCAATGAATACCTACATCAATTCCCAAATAGCACTTTGTTTAGGCTGGCTCCAGGCAACAATCAAAGATGGAAAACGTAGCAGCTCAGCAACGTCGTATTTGGGACCAGAGTTCATAGATAGACCAAATCTTCACGTTCTCCTAAATGCACGAGTCACGCGCCTCATAAAAAGCAACCAAACCCACGAAAATCTTGAATTCAACACCGTGGAATTCGTCCAAGGTGCTAATGGTATGTTTCATTTTTTGATCGCTTGTGGAAGGCGACTGCATTCACTTCTCGTTAGCACCTAAGATTCATGTAGCTGCTTCCAAAGAGGTCATCCTTTCGGCTGGTACCATTGGTACTCCTTATATTCTCATGAACTCAGGAATAGGGGACAAACAGGAATTAGAAGCTGTCGGAATCGTGCCCATTCTGGATCTCCCAAGCGTTGGAAAGAATGTGTCTGACCAACCGTTTCTCACAAATACCTGGTTTGTGAATTCTACGGATACTTTTGACGATATCAGTCGTAACAGCACAGTTTTCGGCGAAGCCTTAGAAATGTGGAATAGAACACGAACTGGTCCCTTTGTCGATACCGCCTCGAGCCATCTGGCATTCTTACGATTACCGGAAAATTCATCCATATTCAATCAAGTTCCAGATCCCGCTGCTGGTATTCGTAGTGCCCATATTGAACTGGCAATTGGGGTACGCTTGTGTTTCGTGATGTTTCGACGATCTTACTTTGCACCGTTTAGAACAGCGCAGGCAGGGATGCGCCGCCACCAGTTGGTCACTTCATGAGCATAGAAGTGGCTATTGTAAGCCCACTTGCTCGTAAGTCATTTTATCAGTCTACCTTCCCTCGTGATCGGAAAAAATTCTCAGGGGGATCCGTGAAGTTGGCCTCAAACGACCCATTCACGCCGCCTCTCATCGACCCCGGGCTTTTCGGGACACAATTCGATATGTTTGCTGCGCGCGCTGCAATACGGAGTGCACAAAGATTCCTCACCGCGCCTGCGTGGAGAGGCTACGTTCTTCAACCATTTGGAGGTCTAGTAAATGCCACCACTGATGATGAACTCGACAATTACATTCGTCAAAATGGCGGTTCCACGTTTCATATGGTGGGCAGCGCGGCTATGTCAGCACGAGATGCTGAATATGGTGTTGTGGATCCCGACTTGCTTGTCAAAGGAGTGACTGGGCTTCGCGTTATCGATGCTTCTGTTATGGTGACGAGTTTTAACTTCAGTCGACGAAATAGCTTGCATTGACGATATATATATTAGCCGTTTATTCCATGCGGACATACACAAGCAGCGACATACGCTATTGCTGAGCGAGCAGCAGACTTAATCAAAGCGGCATGGAGTTAAACTCTCAGCAACTGAGTTTGTTCGTCATACCTGAGAAATAGATACACATACACTATGTAAAGAATATATAGAGAGCCCATTGCATATGTATAGCTATTAGGCCAGTGGTTATAGTGTGCCTGTGGATTGACCGGAGAGATGACCTGCGAGTCCGGGTTCCAGCTGTAGTGCATCAATCACGATTCTTCAGGAGGACAAAGTCTGACAGGAATCCTTTGTATCATCCAGATATCAAAAGTTCATCTGACATTTTCTATTGTCTTTCCCACAATTTAATTGAGGTTGATGGTTAGATGTAATACTCCCATGATTAGAAATTGTTTGAACTCCATTTCAGGTACCCTTCACTAAAACATAGGATACTCTGATGGTTACTAGGTGGTGGTGGTGGTGGTAGTGGTAGGCTTCCACTGGGTTTAGTGGTCTCAGTTGTTGCATGGATGTTGTGTACCCTATTACAAGACATTTGTGGACTGCTCCTAATTAGGAACCACTACCTCCTCCAACTTTCCCATGCTTTCAAAGCTCATCACAGTCATTTTCTCCCCTCCCCTCCTCTCTTTTGTACCCCAAATGCATCCAGATACAACCGAAATGGTTCCATCCATGTGACAGACACACCAATGCCATCAAATGATCGTGGTCAAGCTCCAATATCAGCCTGGCCCTCTATAAACCCCCACACTAGAGACACATGTCAGTCTTCTCAGAAAGAAGATCTCAACCCCACTGCCCACAGGTCCAGGGACAATCTGGTCAATGACAGCACTAGCCCTGTTAAGGACAGTTTCACAGGGAAGTGGTTCTTAGAGGACCACAATTATGTTATACATGGTGAGGCATACACAGCTAAGTCTCTTGCAATGACACTGCTCCATTTATCCCAATCCCCCAACCTTTCCGAGTTCCTGGTAGATGGCATTCATTTGGTAGCATTTACACTAGAGGGCCTTTGTGTAGTGTTGGATACTGCTCAGTTCAGTTCAGTCCAGAACCTTTTGATGATTTGCCTCATGAGCCAGTTCAGGTTCAGTTCACCCACGGTTCGGTTCATGAACTGGTTCAAAACTGGTTCTGAACTGGTTCATTGGTGGTTCAAAATAAGTATTTAATTTAATTTTTATTTGAATATCTATGCAATTAACTTAAATTAAGTACATGGGCCATCACAGCCCAGGGATGGGGTGGCGGATACAGGGGATAGCATTAGGGACCACAGTGGGGGATGGTGGTGGGGGCCACACAGGTATGGATGGTGGTGGGTGGTGGTGGGTGGGCGGGGAGAACTGCATGAATGGGGGGTGGGGCTGCATGAGAGTGCCAGCAGTGGGGGTAAGGATGGTGGCAGGATGGCAGTGGGTGGGGATGGGGGCCACATGGGTGGTGGGGTCAGTGGGGACCGTGGTGGTGGTGGTGGGTGGATGGTGGTGCTGTGGTGATGATGGTGTAGTCTTGGATGGTGTTGTGGCATCAGCATGGGTATGGGAGGGTGTTAGGGGTGTAGTGGCATTGGTGGTGGGGGTGGTGGTGTTGGTGACTCTAACTTAGCGGTGTCGGTTTACTTTTGGAAATAGATCCAAAAGACAGTGGGTAGCGGTGTCGTCGTTGCACGGCTACTTACACTGGTGTTCAGCTCAGTGCGCTTTGCTATCAGCAGCAACAAAGGTAGAACGAAGACAAAGATGAGGACGTAGCAGTGACGAAGATGATGACGTAATATGCTGACGTAAGCGTAGACGAGATACAACAGCAAATGTCACGTGATTGACAAAGCTGGCCTTGATGTAGACGTAGTAGTAGTAGTAGACTTAGAAGACTTAGACTTGAGACTTAGACGAGTGAATCCAACTGATAGAGGTGAATTGGGGTACACTAAGGCGAAACAGGCCTTATATACATGAGCAGAACAACAAACGATGCGAGTATGCCATACAACGATGTCGTCAACAGCAGACAGGAGAAATGACTAACAGCGAGAGGCAGAAAACCAAAATAGGAAGATGGTTTGTAAGGAAATGGAAAAATGAGTCAGGTGGTCGAAGAAAATGAATAGAAATGTGGCAGCAAATTGGAAATAGAAGCCAGAAATAGAATAGAAGTGAGTCATAGACAATAGACCATGTGGAACAATTGGAAATAGAAGTACAGCCAAGAAGCGAGTGAGTCAGGTGATGAAAAATGAGTCATAGCCGTCCAATAGGATTCCAGTTGCTTGTCAAATATCTCCGAAGATGAGTAAGTGAGTCATGTGACTTGATGATGACTCAGAAACATGTGAACCAATCATGACACTTGGATACGAATTTCCTCCAGAGAGGGAACGAAGACGAGCCCTTCTTGACGAAGTCCTTAGGCACATAACCGTAGCAAATCTCTGTTCCTGGTCCATGCTCTTTGATGTACCAGTTATTCCTGAGGACGATACGATGCCAACCATTCACTGGTTCAAAGTTTGGGTCAAAACCGATGACGTAGAAGGGAGCATGGAAGGTTTGATCGAATACCCATATGCAATTGTGAATGTGATAAGGAGGATATGAGGGGAATATTCGGTATGGGCCTTCAGGAGATTCGACATATAGGGGATAGTACCGACAATGTGCGACTTGTGGAGGAGGACTGGACAAATGAACATCAAGGGGAGAACACCAACTAGGAAGTTCAACGTGTGGTCCAACATGTATGTCTGGCTTGGTGGTCATCTGAAACGAATCATGGGACATGGTGGCGGCAATGCTGGATGGCATATTGAAAATAGAATTGATAAAAATAGAATGAGTGTGGAGATGATATGTCTGGCGGACTGGAGGTAGCACAGCAGATGATGGTCTGGCGAAAGCTGATGATGATAGGCGTGTGTGCAGTGAGCGTCTTTTGTAGTGTAGTAGGCGCTGTCGAGTATCATGCTTGTCAGCGGTGGGGATCGTGGTGGGGGTTGTGGGTGGGGGCATGGTGGCCATGATGGTGGTGGTGGGTGGGGGTGTGAGGTGGTGGCATCAGTGGTGGGATTGTGGTGGGTGGGGATGTGGCAGCAGTGGTGAGGTTGTGGGTGGTGGTGTGGTGGCAACGATGGCAGTGGTGGGTGGCAGTGTGGGGTGTTGGTGTTGGCAGTGGGGTTGTGGGGTGGGCATGGTGGTGATGTGGTGGTGGTGGGTGGTGTAGATGTGGCACTACCAGCTAAGGGCACTTATGAAGTTTGAACCAGTTCAAAACTGGTTCATGATCGATCCAAGCTGGTCCAGGGATTTTGACTGGAGCTGGCTCAGGTTTGGTTCATTTACTGGTTCATGAACCGAACCGAACTGGAACCAAATCAGTAGGAACCAGTTCAAAGCAAACCAGATCCATCAGCACCTTCATGATCTACAAGTCACTGACAGGCTGATAGAAATCATGAAAAACAGACTAGCAGACCCAGAAGGCATCATCCCCAAGACCTTAGAATCTAGATGCCATACTGACTTCTTCCGATCACATCAAGCAAGCCACAGATGTAATCACCTCTACCTTGAATGAACTGATAGATGATAACAGTACCATGACACAGCACATTGTGGACATTGTGGAGAAAGGTGTATCCATCATCACATTGGTGGCAGAAGACCTAACTAGGCCAAAATCATATGCTCAAGTGGCTGCCACTTCTTCATTCACTTCTTCATTCACTCCCTCCTTCCCACCGCCCACCCCCCAACATGTCACTTTACTAGCTGCTGTCTAACAGACAGTGGGCTCTGATTCCACCAATCTCTATAAGGGCAACCTCTGGGGCTAGTGGAATATCACACTAGGACCTGGCAGATGGGAATCCAAAGAGAAAAGCCTAAGATCCCATCGCCGAGGTAACTACCTAATGGGGTATGCAAATACATCCTGGTGCGTTATGGATGGGTGCTTATTTGAATGAACATAAAAAATGCAAATAAGCAAGCATAGAAAATAGGGTAAAACATCAAAGGATGCAAATAGGCACTCATCCAACCTGGTGCAGAATGGATGGGTGCTTATTTGAACAAACATCGAGAATGAAAGGGGTGAACATGGGAGAGGAGAGTGAGAGTGAAATGGTAGAAGAATGAGATAATAGAGGATGTAGGAGGGAGTAGGAGGGGTTCCCCTTACATCACCCCCCTTCTAGAGTGTGGTGTCCTGACACACTGATACCTACTGGAGGTACAGGTGCTTTTTGACAGAAGGTGTCAAAATCTGCAACACAAATGTGACGAGGGGCACCAGGATGGAGGAGGTGGAAGTCGTTAATGAGGTCTGGGGCTGCTAAATCTGTCTCAAGAATCCACTCATGCTCATACCCATAACCCTTCCACCTGACCTTGTATTTGAGTTTTCCATGGCGGAATTGACTGTCCAAGACCTGTTCAACCTCATAATGCTCCTCTTCCCCTACAAGGACTGGGGGGGTGGTGGTTGAGCTTTCCAACCAGGAATGGGGTCTGGAGGGGCTGGGAGGAGCCTCACCACAGGGAAGACAGGGTGGAGGTGACTCGTAGACTTGGGGAGTCAAAGACGGCAAGCATTGGAGCCAACCTTGTGTTCCACCAGGAATGGGCCCAGGTTCCGATGTGACAATTTATTAGAAGGGTGAGTGGTGCTAATGTCACTTGCATCTAGGAAGACTTTGTCACCAGGAACAAAGGTAGGGGCTGGCTCACGATAAGGCATGCCATGATTTCAGATAACCTGTGGGTATTTCCCAGATGGAACTGTGGGAAACCCACAGGTTTTTCATCCACAGATCCAGATAAATACCTGTCACAGGTGTCCCATGGATCCAGGTCTGGGTTGTGAGCCCACAGGTAATTGCACAGGTATCTGTGTGCTGAATATACTTATTTTTATTATTTTTTATGCAGGCCTTCCTCTGGCGAACTGCATAAACCAGGCATGACACAGTGATTCATGTGTCACGTGACCAAGGATTGACACGTCAAACCTTAGCACCAGCATCCATGCATCCAAAGAGCCTGGCCAGACACGGAATGTGGTATGTTTGTGTACCACCCTCCTGTCTAGCCATGCTCTTTGGAAAGGAGCTTCACCCACTTATTGTTCTTGGGCACCCTTATAGTTAGCTAGGGTGTCATGGGCGACCAGCAACTTTCCATTTACATTCCCGACTCCTCTCCTTGCATCACTCTATGGCAAAAAGCAACAAACAAACATGTAGCCAAGCACACATGGATGATACTTCTGAATCTGAAGATACCTCTGCAAACATGACTAGCAATTCGAAGTTGGGCAAGGTGAGTGAATGAAAAAAGGGCTGATTTGAAGCATGATACAGCGTCACTATGTCAACACCAGAGGAAGTGCTAGGTGGGTATCAGATATATTGTACTTATTTACCTGTACTAACATAGTGCTGCAGCAAAGCAACAACTTACCTGGACGTCCAACATATATAACCATTACAAGATACCTCCAGAGATTAAGGTCGAAGGGAATTTGGTGAAATATCTGTTTGTTTGCAAAACATGAGTGTCATTTGTGTCATTTGCAAGCTTTCATCACTAATGAGATCCCCAGGAACCCAAGTAAATGTGTCGCTCGATCTCAGATGGATGATTCGACCAGCAATCTGGTGTCACACAAGGAACGGTGTGTGCCTGGCCATGAAGCTGGTCAGAACAGCATCAAGAGCTTTGCACATGGGTCTACATATAGCACGGGGCGACTCCAGCACCTGCTCGTGTTATGGGTAGCACGCAGGCATCGGCCCTATGCCATTGTCCAAGATCCTGAGCTCCTAGAGATCTTCAAGATGCTCTATGAGCCTCCTCAAATCCACAGCCCCTGCACATTATCATGGGACATACAGGAGGCATTTGATATCTCTTGCGTGCAGGTAGCACGGGTGCTCCAGGTACGTGCAAATGGCACTATTCTTGTCTATCTACTAATGTTGCTATATAGGCATATGAAGGCAAGTTGCACCTTGGGGTTGATGGCTGGGCGGCCCCAAATGTTTTCTCATATTTAGGAGTAACGGTGACAAGCATGATACTCGACAGCACCTACTACACTACAAAAGACACTCACTGCACATGTGCCTCTCTTCATCAGCTTTTGCCAGACCATCATCTGCTGTGCTACCTCCAGTCTGCCAGATACATCATCTCCACACTCGTTCCATCTTCATCAATTCTATTTTCGATATGCCGTCCAGCATTGCTGCCACCACATCCCATGATTCATTTCAGATGACTGCCAAGCCAGACATACACGTTGGACCATGCATTGAACTTCCTAGTCAATGTTCTCCCCTTGATGTTCATTTGTCCAGTCCTCCTCCACAGGTCGCACATTGTTGGTACTCTCCTCTATATGTCGAATCTCCTGAAGGCCCATACTGAACATTCCCCTCCTATCCTCCTTATCGCATTCACAATTGCATTTGGGTATTCGACCCTGTCTTCCATGCTCCCTTTCACGTCATTGGCTTCGACCCAAACTACAAACCAGTGAATGGTTGGCATCGTTTCGTACTCAGGAACTACTGGGATATCAAAGAGTTTGGACCAGGAACAGAGATTTGCTACGGGTATGTGCCTAAGGACTTCATCAAGCAGGACTCGTCTTCATTCCCACTCTGGAGGAAATTCGTATCCAAGTGTTGTGATTGGTTCACATGTTTCTGAGTCGTCATCAAGTCATATGACTCACTTGCTCATCTTCAGACATATTTGACAAGCAACCAGAATCCTATTGGACGGCTATGACTCATTTTCATCACCTGACTCACTTGCTTCTTTCTTGTATTTCTATTTCCAATTGTTCCACATGGTCTATTGTCTGTGACTCACTTCTATTCTATTTCTGGCTTCTATTTCCAATTTGCTGCCACATTTCTATTCATTTCTTCGACCACCTGACTCATTTTTCCATTTCCTTACAAACCATCTTCCTATTTTGGTTTTCTGCCTCTCGCTGTTAGTCATTTCTCTTGTCTGCTGTTGATGACATCGTTGTATGGCATACTCGCATTGTTTGTTGTTCTGCTCATGTATATAAGGCCTGTTTCGCCTTAGTGTACCCCAATTCACCTCTTTCAGTTGGATTCACTCGTCTAAGTCTAAGTTTAAGTCTAAGTCTTCTAAGTCTACTACTACTACTACGTCTACGTCAAGGCCAGCTTTGTCAATCACGTGACACTTGCTGTTGTATCTCGTCTTCGCTTGCATCATTGTATTATGTCATCACCATCGTCACTGCTACGTCCTCATCTTTGTCTTCGTTCTACCTTTGTTGCTGCTGATCCCAAAGCGCACTGAGCCGAACACCAGTGTAAGTAGCCGTGCAACGACGACACCACTACCCACTGTCTTTTGGATTCATTTCTGAAAGTAAACCAACAATGGTGACTTGCTGTAGTGCAGGCGACTTGATCATGATGGTCTTGGATTTCATATGGTACATTTCCTTTGTTTCAGGCGAACCAAATGCTCACTTTGTGCTTACTTCGTCCAGGCTCACCTGGGCGCATACAGGGGCTGAGCAGCTTGCTGAGTGCCTCAAGGCATTTGGTATACAAGACAAGGTAAGTACTCGTGTGAATACATGAGGCATGTACTCATTTTGCAGGACAGATCCTCAGACTTGTGGCCGACAATGCATCAAACAACAACACAATGCTTGGCAGCCTTGAGTTTGAGCTGCCTGGTTTCCAGGGATCATTAACACATGTCCAGTGCATTGGACACATTCTGAACCTGTGTCTCAAGGTGTGTTTGTGTACACTTCATATACAGAGATTTCTAACAGGCTGTGTGGGCCATCCTGTCCCAGTTCGCTCACAAGAGGTCCAAGGTTGGTTCCATGGGGGATGACATTAACGGTGACCATGAAATGGACATCAACCCCAATATCACTGCACTCGATGATCTCATGGAATCTTTGGATGAGGAGGATATCGATGCTCTCGAAGACGTTGATCCAGACCAAGAGGCTGCCAACGATGGCAAAATTGCTGATGTACAAGCCAGCATTGGGGACAAACATCCTCTCACAGCTGCAGACATACACCTGGGGGCATTCGCAGTGACCAAGGTCTGTGCTGTCATGTTGTCCCCTTGCAACTTACCCATGTTTATTCCATGCAGCTCACGCAACTGGCTAAAAAAGTGTTCCATAATGACACAATACATGTCGATCTGGAGGCCTGTTGGGCCCAGGTAAAGCCACCGATTGTCCCTGCCTGCACAATGATCCGTAGTGTCCCTACCCATTGGAACACCATGGCGGAGGTGATCGAGTGTGCCCTCTCATTTGAACCGGCCATCGATTGCCTTACCCTTCTCCCCGACCATAACCGCCCCTGCACTGCCTGTCTCAAACAGTTTGCTCTCTTGGAGCAGGAATGGCTTCTCTTGTGCCAACTATGGCCACTGTTCGATGTACTTCCTCCTTCAGTGTCAATAACTGAGCATCACAAGCCACTGACCAATTTGTGCAGCATTTCCTACAGGCCACCAAGCACATGTCCTCCTCAAAGATCCCTCGCATATTTGAGGTAATTTCCATCATCGACGTACTCACAGCCACATTAGATCAGTATTTGTCTGACAACTCTCTCTTCCCTGCTGTATGTGCAGCTGCAGTGAAAGGCTGTGAAATACTCAACAAGTATTATTCCCTCACGGACAAGTCAATCATCTACCAGGTTGCCATGAGTTACATTTGCCTTATTAATATCACCCCCCGCCGCTCACCTATTTTGCACTTCTAGTTCTCCACCCTTGATACAAGACTCTGTACTTCCAGTGCCAAAAGTGGCCTGAGTCGTGGATTGACACCGCCATCAGTCTGGTTTGTGAACAATGGGAACACCACTATAAGCCCCAGAGTGGTTCACACACCACAGTCACCAAAGTATGTATATTCTCTGATCTGTGGCATATATACTAACTAAATAACATGTTTTCTAGCCTACAGTTCCTGGGTATTTTGCCAAGCTAGATTCCTTTGGCATTTTGGATGGCGTTGATGAGCTTGACGAATACCTAGGGCTCCCAGCACAGCCATTGGTTGCTGATCCCCTCCAGCATTAGGAAACACAACACCAGGGTGGCTCATGACTGGCATGCATTGCACTAGACTACCTTTCAATCCCAGACATACCTCCCAGTGGATGCCCTTGAACATTTTGATGGACTATATGCACAGCAACTTCGACAGACACAGAATGTGCCTTCTCAGGTGGCGGACTCAGTGTCTCTAGAATGAGACACTCTCTCTCCGACAAGTCCATGTGCGTAGCAACCGTCCTTGCATCTTGGGCCTTGGTCAATGGGATGATACCTGAGGTGGAAATCATTCATAAGTTCACTGACAAGAATAAGCGGGAGCATCTTGGAAAGAAGACCCCTAAGGAGCAAGAGGTCATTGATATTGAGTAGTCATAGTGTATATGGAACCCCTGATAGATTTTATTTTATTTTATTTTCAATTTTCAAATGTGCAAATCCACAGGTACCCACATGTGGGGCAGGTACCTGCCTGGCAGGGCCAGATATCTGGGCATACCATACCCGTGCGGATGCAGGTAGAGCCTTGTAAAATGAAAATACCTGTGGCCACGGATATGGTTTATCCATGGATTTATTTGTGGCATGCCTTAGCTCATGATGACGATTATAGTATTGAGCCATATCCTCTTTTGCCTTTACAAGGGCAGCTTGGGCTTCAGACAGGGAGTCAGTCATTTGTTGCTTGAATGCATTCACAGCTTCTCTCCTAGATGGCTGTTGGTGAGGTTCAAAGCCCATGCGTGGGTGGTGACCAGAGTCAAGCATGAAGGGAGTCTCTTTTGTGGATGAGTGGACATGGTTGTTGTACTGGAACTCTGCAAGGGGCAGGAGGTCATCCCAGGCATCCTGTCGCTCGTTCACAAATAGACATAGATACTGCTCCAGCTCTTGGTTGACACGTTCTGTCTGTCCATCAGTCTGTGGGTGGTATGCAGTGGAAGCAGCCACCTCAATACCCAGAATTCTGTATAGCTTGTGAGTGAACTCACTGACAAACTGAGTACCTCGGTCTAAAATCACATGGAGGGGTAGGCCATGGTGTCTCCAAACATGATCCCTAAATAGACGAGAGGCTCCCAATGCTGTGATTGTGGTCAAGGTGGGGATGAAGTGAGAGCGTTTGGATAAGGAATCCATGACAACCATCACTGCATTGTACCTGTGCGAGTTGGGGAGTTCTACAATGAAGTCAACACTGACTGTCTCCCAGCACTGCTCAGGAACTCCCAGAGGGTGTAGTTCTCCAACCGGCAACCGACACTGAGCCTTGGTGCACAGGCATAGGTCGCACACCTTTGTGTAGCTACCAATGTAGCGAGACATGTGAGGCCACCAATAGTTCTGAGAGACAAGTTCAAAGGTCTTCCAACATCCAGCATGACCAGCAATATGAGTGTCATGATGTTGGGAGACAATTCAACATCGTAAGTCATGCTGATCAGGGACATATATCTTTCCACAGAACAGAAGTGTACCATCCCTCTCACTCCACTATGATGATTTCACAGACTTCCCAGTAGTCTTGCAAAGCCCCTTGGGAGCACATGCAACCGACTCCTCCAGCTCTCCCTCCTTGGTGCCATTACGGATGTCCCTCAGGATGTCACGTTCTTCACCTGTAAACTCCAGTCCTTCCAGGGCACAGATGACAAAGAGTTCTGGTTGGAGAAACACCAAGTTATCATTGTTATTTGAGCTGGTGCCATGATCAGGTCACCATGAGAGTGCATCTGACTTGCCCATTGTCTTGCCAGGATGATGGTACAGGTTGAAGTTGAACTGAGACAGATAAAGAGACCAGTGGGCTTGGCGATGGTTGAGTTTTTTTGGCTGTGTGGAAATATTCGAGATTTTTGTGGTCTGTCCAGATCTTGATATGATGCCTTGCCCCCTCAAGGAAGAGTCACCATCCTTCAAGGGCACACATGATGGCAAGCATTTCCTTGTCATGGACTGTTGGGAAAGAACAGCACCAGTTGCAAAATCAGAGCTATCTGCCTTGACACGATATGGGAGGTCATCATCTGGAAATGCAAGGATGGGTGCAGATGTTACCAATCTCTTTATTGTGTCAAAGGCAGCCTGCTGTGAGGGTCCCCATGTCCAAGGAGTGTCTTTGCGAAGTAGGTCAAACATTGGAAAAACTTTGGACATGCATGGTGTGAGAATTTCTCAATAAATCACTGGTAGAAGTTGGCAAAACCAAGGAATGACTGCACCTCCTTTTTATTGTTAGGTGTTGGCCACTCAGCGACACCAGCAACCTTGACAGGATCCATTTCAGCTTTCCCATGCGAGATGATGAGACCTAGGTATTTGATCTTGGTCTTGTCAAAGTCGCACTTGTCAGGACACAGATAAAGCTTGTGTTCTCTGAGAAGTTGTACCACTTTCCGTACGACTTCATGGTGACTCTCTAGATCTTCTGAAAAGATCAGAATGTCATCCAGATAAATGCACACAACACCTTCAGCAATGAGGTCATGGAAGATGTCATTCATCATAGTCTGGAAGGTGGCAGGGCTGTTAGTGAGGCCAAAGAACATCACTCGAGGTTCAAACAGTCCCTGATTCATCCTGAATGCTGCTTTCCACTCATCACCCTCTTTGATTCAGACATTGTTAAAGCCCCAACAAACATCAAGCTTAGTAAAATAGTGGGCTCCTCTTAGGCTGTTGACAAGGTCAGAAATTAAGGGAAGAGGGTAGCAATTCTTGATTGTCATTGCATTCAGCACTCAATAGTCTTGGACAAACTGTAGGGTACCATCTTTCTTTTTGACAAAGCACACTGGTAAGGCCATTGGTGACTTCGATGGTCGGATGCATCCTGTGCTCAAATTCTCCTTGAAGAATTTGTCCAATTCAGCCTGTTCTCCTGGAGAGAGGTACACCTTGGGTGAGGCTCTGGGGTTGGCTCCAGGTTCTAATTCAATGGCATGATCCCATGGTTTGTGTTCTGGAAGCTTGTCAAATAACTCTTTTGCAAAGGCATCTTCATAGTCAGACAGGTAGTCTGGAAGAGTGTCTGAAGGTTGGGAGTTGCACCAGGCAGCTTCTGCAAGCCATTGGGATGTTGTCAAAGAAGCACAAATGAATTCAGCTTGGGGAGGGAGCATAGCAACTAGAATACGGTCACCCTTTTCTATAGCTTCATCAGGTGTAGCTTCAGCCATTTCAGAATCACCCCCATACTGTTGACTCAGGAGGAGTTCTTCTTCAGCTGTTGATCTGTCTGAATCATGCATGAGAATAGGGCAAGGACCAATTTGGCAGGTGCGCAATTGTAGGGCTTTCTGGTGTTCTTCCTTAATGATGTTATGACATGTATGGCACTGGGGAGGACAGCAGGTCATCTGTACTTCTTGGGACTTCCAGTCAACTTCTGGGTTTAAGGTTGTGGTCCTGAAGCCAGGTGTAGCCAAGGATCATGCGTTGACACCCCAAGTGCCTAACGGCAAACACAGTTCTCTCGGAATGGTCCTTGTACCGCAGACTTAGTTTGGTGACTTCAGTGATAGATCCAGATTCATTGAGTGAACCATCAACATTGTACACAGGAATAGGATGGGAGAGTGGACATGCAGTGAGGCGGTTTTCCTGAACAAATCCGGAGTCGATAAACAAACCAGTGGCACTGGAGTCAAGTAAAGCGTGAACCAACTTGATCTCTGCTGTATCGATGGTTTGAACCTCGACTAGGAGAGATAGGGAGTTTGGACCTGGAGTGGAGGCAACAACATACTGTGCAGGAAGATCTCGTTCCCATTTTTTAAGATGGATGTGGGTGTGAGACCAGGGAGAAGTTAAGGGTTGTGTGTCTAGCATTTTGGTCCCCGTAGCTGAGGAATCAGGTTCCGAATCTGTATATTCATCAGTTACCTGATTATACAGCAGTGGAGTGAAATGATTGGAGATTGGCAGCAGGGGCACACTATTCACCTGCTGCATGACACAAAATCCTCTTCTTCTTCCTGAGGCTCTGGACCATCCTCCTTGATAGGGCTTGTGACTCTAAGATCAGCAGGCAACAGCAAGTGGGTGACCCATTCATCTTTCTCTTCTGCAGTCATGGTACGAATATCAAAGGCTTGAGGACATTCTCGAGAGAAGTGGCCTGGTTTCCCACACCTGTGGCAGATGAAAGAGGTGGATTGACAATGGTGAGTGGCATCTACCTCCATTGCTACTGGTTGAACAGGCGTAGTAGTGGCAGGTAGGGCTGGCTGTAACCACAGTGCTGAATCAGATTGGTGAGGTGGATGTGGGTTTCTGTGGTTAACACTAGCAGAGACCATAGTAGGGCAAGTAGGAGTATTTGGTGTACCACGTGAGGCACCTTGGAATGCTTCATTGGCAGCATGTGCCTGTGAAATTGACCTAGCCACTGAAAACCATTCAGAAAGGTCATTGTCTGAGGGGTGTCCCTCAATCATGTTTGCAATCCGACTTTGGACAGAGTAGTGATGGACACAGTTCAGTCCAAAGAGGTTCAATCCAGTTCAGTTCCAGTTCAGTTTGATGAACTGAACCGGTAAATGAACTGAACTGTGAGGCAGGTCCGGTTGAAATCCCCAGATCGGCTTGGATCGATATAGAACTGGTCCTGAACTGGTTTGAGATTCGGTGTTTGCCAGAACGCTTGTGACAAGTCACAACAGTGACCAATCACCACCACCACCACCCCACCACCGTCGTTGACAGCCCCCACCACCACCACCGTCACTGCTGACGCCACCACCACCACCACCATGCTCCCCCACCATCCCCATTGCCAACCCACCGCCATCTCCACCACCACTACCACCCCCCCCCCCCATCCATCCATGCGGCCCACACCACCCCCACACCACCACCCACCCGTGTGGCCCACACTGCCCCCATCGCCAC
Source organism: Ramaria rubella (assembly GCA_015039355.1). Classification (NCBI taxonomy): domain Eukaryota; kingdom Fungi; phylum Basidiomycota; class Agaricomycetes; order Gomphales; family Gomphaceae; genus Ramaria; species Ramaria rubella. The sequence goes on along the minus strand of MU134381.1, from coordinate 139,776 downwards.
CCACACCCCACTGCTACCCATTTGCATGGCCCAGGCCACCCCCACCACTGCCCCCCCATGCCACCTCTCATGGCCCCCATGCCCCTATCCACCCACCCACCTGCACGGCCCATGCCACCACCACTGCCTACCCCACACCATTGCCACCACCGCCACCACCACGCCCTGCCACCATCCATCCATGCAGCCCCCATTGCCATTCCCAGGCCCCGCGCAATCCCTTAATACATGTATATTTATAGCCTTAGTGCCAGTCGGTCCCTAGGCTTGCCCAGGACCGACTGGCACGGGTGTCCAGCTGAGCTGCAAAGTAGAGTGTCTCTTCATCCTTCCTATTGTTCCACATCCAATCTCTATCCCTACATACCATAGCAGTAACCACACCTAATTGCTCACTCTCACTTTCTTTTCCTTATTATTACCGTTCACATACATGACAGGCAGTGCTCCCACCGCTCCCAGCGGGATTTTTCAACACCTCAGCCTGACGCTGCGAGACAGGACAATCCCAAGAGCTACGCACACTCCGGACACTACTCAACCCCAGTCCACTCAGTCTCAGTCTCCTCCCGCATGCCAGCCATCACAGAGCCTCGCGCCTTCCCCCAACAATACCAGCACCTCACTGCAACAACAGCACATTCCGTGAACACCCCAGCCCTTCCAGTCCGCCACCAGTGACGAACCCAACACTGCAACCGTAGACCCCAGGGATACCACTTCCTGCACACCCTCCAGTCCCTCTCTGGCTGCCATAGAAGCCCAAATCGTCGAACTTCTAGCAGCCAAATCCCGACTCCTGGCATCCTCCTCTTCCCCCCCTACACTCCCGATGCTTTACGCAAACAATGACACCACTGAGGCCGCCAGGGCCTCATCCATTGCAGCAGCGGCCACATCCAGAGAGGACAAGAAGCCATCCTTACCAGACGTAGTTCCTGGCTTCAAAGCAAACACCCTTGACCTATGTGAGTTCACCAGCACAGCCCTTTCCTTCCTCCCTCCCCCCTTTTTCTTTTCCGATTTCCTTCTGCCCACCACACCACCTACGGCGATAGGCCACCCTTTTCTCCTCTCAAGCGACAGGCTTCCCCCCCCCCTATCGTTCACTGCACCCATTCTGGTGATAGGCCACCCACCTCCAATTATTTCTGGCAATAGGCCTATCCTACATATGATGGCGACAGGCCCGCATCCTCCCTCTTACCTCACATCACCCCCCCCCTCCTCTCTTCCTTTCCTCCCCTCCACCTTATCTCTGCCTATCAATCCACCGATCGTCCTCCTTGCTGACCGACTCCTCGGCTATAGCCATCCCACCCAAAGCCGAGGAGGCTTTCAAAGCCTTCCGCTACGTCCCATACTCCGCGCTCACCACAGCCGCCAGAATTAAAGCCGACAGAGGTGAAGAGGAATTCACCATCAGCGCAACAGGTGGAATCACAGCAAAGGGGCTAGATCGGCGGTCTGAAAAATCCATATCAATGGTGCCACATCCAAAGCAGCCATCGAGCGCACTCATTTCCACTGGGGAGACACCCGAGCTGACACCTTAGCCTCACACAGCTCTCTGGTTACAGAGCTTGCCCAATCGCACAGCTGGGAAGTTGCTATAGACTACGACATCCAGCAGTGAGAAGCTGTAGCCTGCAATTCTACGCATGACCTAGCATTGCTAGATACCATGGCCCTCACTGTGATTGCAACAAGAATCACCTTGAAGCCCAATGTCCCATCACCCAGCCTGCACCACTCCCTGGCCCTTCCATCTCTTGCCCCCAAACGTCTGGCCACTACAGACCCATCTCAACCCGTCACGCGCAAACGCATCAAATCGGACCAAATGGTCTGCTTTTGATGCAGGCTTGCAGGCCACCTTCTGGCCAACTGCAAAGCCGAACGCATGATGGCTGGAAAGCCAGTGGCAACCATCGCCACCAGCTCCAAAGGAGAGAACTCACTCCTTGCCCCCTCTGGCAAGCAGTTCTGTTTCTCCTGGGCACGCAATGGAGCATGCAGGTTCGGTAACACTTGCTACAACGCCCACTCCTGCAGCCTGTGCGGTGATTCCGCACATGGTGCTGGCACATGCAAATCATCTCATTGACCCCCGCATAGTCGTAACACCCCTCATGCCAGATAAGGCTGAGGATTTGCTATATAGTCTCAATATTTTAGAGGACTGGCACCATGTCATATATGGCTTACGCAACGGCTTCGATGTCGGAATTCGCTCCCCCCCCCATCAGACCACTCTTTTTCGCAAACCACAACTCATCCAATCTAGATCCTTGATTTATAGATAGCTACATTGCATCAGAACAAACTGCAGGCCAATACTCACAAGCATACTCACCGAGCGACCTAGAACTCTTAATAGGCCCATTCCGCACTTCCCCCCTCGGGCTAGTACCCAAGCCGCACTCAGACAAATTCCGGATGATACAAGACATGTCCTACCCGAGGAGAGACCCATCAACTCTTTCCGTGAATGCAGGCATAGACTCCGACGAATTCCCAACAACCTGGGGCACCTTCGACATCACAGCCACACTTATGTTGAGCCTCCCTCCTGGCTGCAAAGCAGCCACATTCGACATTTCTGCCGCATATCGCCTCACCCCCATAGCGCCAAGCCAGCAAGCAGCACTATGTGTTCACTGGCAAGGAATGGTATACGTAGACAGAGCCGTGATGTTTGGCCTCACGTCGAGCGCTGGTGTATTCGGAGCAATAGCTGACATGTTAGTAGCCATCTACAAACAGTCTGGCTTCAAGACCTTACTGAAGTAGGTGGATGACTTCTTCATGATACGCCTACCCACCGAATCCTGGACCAAAGACAAATTCATGGCCCTAACTACTGCCATTGGCATACCCTGGAGCAAAGAGAAATTGCGCTAGCTAGCTCCAGTCCAACGCTACATAGGCTTTGACTGGGACCTCCAGAGAAAACTAGTATCGCTACTGAAGGAGAAGAAGGAAGCCACCCTATCCATCATTGCCGAATGGATCACAGCCAAACCCCAGTCCGCTGTGCAAGTGGCAAGCCTACACGGAAAGTTAGTGCACGTGTCTGGTTTCCACTCATCATGAGCCAAGCTCTGCCCCCACCCTGCTGTCATCACCGATCTAACATGGATACATTTTGTCATGCAAATACTACCCAACAAACTACCCCTATCTGCCAAAGAACTGGCAGACATTGGCTGGTGGGGAGATGCCAGCACCTCCTTTGGCATCAGAGTAGTCATAAGCCACCACTGGGCAGTTTGGAAATGGGCTCCCAGCTTCAGAGCAGGACCTGGGCACCACTTCGACATCGGCTGGGCAGAAGCAGTAGCTGTTGAACTAGGTCTACGAATGGCAGCCAATCTTGGAGTCTTATGCCCCAGAGCCGACAATCGGTCAACCTTCCTTGTCCATTCAGACAATGCAGGCATCGTAACTGTAACAAACAAAGGAAGATCCCGCAGCCACGAGACCAATCAAATACTGAAGCATATTTTCGCTCTACAAGCTCGACATCGCATCCGCATCATCACATCCCATGTCTCCACACGAGACAACATCTCAGACGCCCTGTCCTGTGGCAACATACCCACTTTCCTTTGTGGTTTCCCAGAGGCAACTCATCACCATTCTTCACCCCTACCACCACACCTATCACACAAGCTTATGGCGTGCGTCTACAAATGAAACCGTCTTCACTGCACCCCAACTGCAAAGCTGACGAACGAATCTTTAGCTGGCAAGGAGTCAACACACCGCCAGCTTCAACAATAGATGCCCCACTAATAAGAATCCTTGCAGCCCTAGCATCATGAACATCACTCCAAGATTCATCAGGCTATGGATCCAGATTGCGCAAGTTTCACCTATTCTGCGACATTTTCTCCATAATGGAAGAATGGCGACTCCCAGCCTCATTCAACCTTCTCCACTCCTTTTCTCTATGGTCAGCAGCAGACCCGGAAATACTAGGCCCCCAACTGGCAGCTGACACACCATTAGAACTCATTGCAGTCTCCGTAACACGAAAATACCTTTCAGCAATTTGCGCTTGGCATCTAGCGCAAGGATGGCCCCCCCTGCTTTCAGACGACGACCATAACCACATTCAATGGTCACTTCGTGGCCTAGAAAGAATTCAAGCACAAAAATGTTCACGCCCACCTCACCCACCGATCACACTTCATATGCTGTCAGTACTAAAAGGCAACCTCAACCTTTCATCACCTTTTGACACATGTGTATGGGCAATGGCAAGCTGCGCATTCTGGGGGATGATGCATTTTGGTGAAGCCTTGGTAACGACACGGTCAGCTTTCAACCCATCGCGCAACCTAAAGCGCAGAGATGCACACCTCGACTACGACATGCACAACAAACGTTACGTGCGCCTGGATCTTCCAGCAGCCAAGACAGCAAAACCAGGACAAATTCAATCAGTTTTTCTGACTGAACAAAGCGACTTGTGCCCAATCGAAGCACTTATCTCCCTAAGTCTTGTCGTACCTGCCAGCCCCAACGAGCCACTATTCTCCTGGAGAGAGACATTCACAGAGACATACGTCTTATGGTCAAAATATGCGCTATCGACAGAATAAACTCAATTCTGAATTCTCACGGCTGGGGAAACTCCTTCAGGCACTCCTTTCAAATTGGAGGAGCTTCTTACTACTTGGTGCAAAAAGTAGATCCTGAAATAGTACGTCTAGCAGGCCACTGGAAATCCCTTGCATACAAAGCCTACATTCAAGCCTTTGAACAGATCGCCTCGGCCCACCTAAGCAACCTACCATCCCCTCCTTCTGAACTTTCCTTACATAGATGCACTGATGGGTTGGGGTAGCACCGCGCTAGGCTCGCCGCGAGTATGCGTCTATTTGGGTGAGCGGTGAGCCCACCTCTTTCCACGTACCACCTGAGCTAATGCTCAGTCACCCCAACCCACACAGACCTTAGAGTCCCTACCTCTTCACACATCAATGCCAGTCGAAGCTGGATATAGCCTTAGTGCCAGTTGGTCCCTAGGCTTGCCCAGGACCGACCAGCACTGGCGTCCAGCTGAGCTGCAAAGTAGAGTGTCTCTTCATCCTTCCTATCATTCCACATCCAATCTCTATCCCTACATACCGTAGCAGTAACCACACCTAATCTCGCTCACTCTCACTTTCTTTTCCCCACCCTCCCACCCTCTGCACACAATAGACAATTTTACCATTAGATCTCTACAGAACACTACCATTTGGCTATATATATATATTTTACTTTTCTACAGTCAAAGAGCACTAAGGTCTAATTGCGGAGAGGCCTGCCCACCCAGCGGCGAGCCCACCTCTTTCTGCATACCACCTGAGCTAATGCTCAGTCACCCCAACCCACACAGACCTTAGATCCCCTACCTCTTCACGCATCAATGCCAGTCGAAGCTGGAAGAATAATATAGTTTATATGTATATTTATTACTTGAACCGCTGATGAACTGGTTCATGAGCTGGTTTTGAACCAGCTCGTGAACTGAACTGCAGGTGAACTGAACTGTGAATGGTAACCAGGAAATCATCAGTGAACTGAATTGAACAGAAATGAACTGCATCAATCACTAGGACAGAGGGGTCTAGACTGTGACAAAATTTAATGACAAGTGAGGCTTGTTCCATATACCCAGACTTCTCGATCAGTTCTTCGAATTCATCAATGTAATCATCAACTGTGCAACAATTTTGATAATATTGACGAGACTCAAGCTTGGTTCTAGCAGTAGTCTCTCCATGAGGAAGGAAGAATGTTGATTTGAATGCCTTTTCGAAAGAAGCCCATGAAGGATGAGTTGGTTGGCCGGTTTTGGTTTCCATCTCAAAGATACAGGTGGCAAATGATGAAGCATGACCAGATTTCATGAATGACAAGGCCCATGGGACCCTGGCATGATCGTCGGCAAACTGGGTCAGGCACAGGGCAAGGTAGAGCTTGCATGAATTCAGGAAGGCTTGCCCCTTCTCTCTATCACCATTGAAGTCAGCTGGAGTAGCAGGTGTTGCACGTTTGTGAGTAGTTGGGGGAGAGAGCAATGTGGTCATAAGGGTGGCAACATTGTGGTTTAAGGTGTGTACTTGGACATCTGTCTGTCGAAGTTGCTGTGCCAACATCTCCTTCTCCTGTCTCTCAGCATGTAAGGCAGCCTCTAGAACAACAACATGCTGGTGGAGCTCATTATAAGCTGAACAATAGTTGAAAGGATTGGGATCCTCTGGTACAGGTGTAGACATTATAGGGGATAGACGGGGTGTAGAATGTTATGTAGAGGATGTACTAGAGGGGTTCTGGGCTGCTATGCACCTGAAGATATCGATTCAGAAACAATAGTGACAGTAGCTGGTCCAGTAAGTTGTCATGCTTTTCTACTATAAGGGCAACCTCTGGGGCTAGTGGAATATCACACTAGGACCTGGCAGATGGGAATCCAAAGATATATCAACATACAGGGATCTACACACAAAGATGCATACCTGGTAGATGGGAATCCAAAGAGAAAAGCCTAAGGATCCCATTGCCGAGGTAACTACCTAATAGGGTATGCAAATAAGCAAGCATAGAAAATAGGGTAAAACATTAAAAGAAGCAAATAGGCACTCATCCAACCTGGTGCAGGATGGATGGGCACTTATTTGAAAAAACACCAAGAATGAAAGGGGTGAAGAGAGTGAGAGTGAAATAGTAGAAGAATGAGATAATAGAGGATGTAGGAGGGAGTAGGAGGGGTTCCCCTTACAATCTCCCAGTAACCAGAGATTGTCTGATTGTCTATATGTGCCCATTTGAGGCATGTCTTATTATGTGGCCTAAACTGATGATCATAGATAGGCTTGACTGTCCTATCCATGACTCCTGCATGTATGCAGAAGTCACTGTTCTTTTTTGAACTACCACTAATAGTGGTAGTTGAGTTTTATGCTGCATATATGTGTTGCCTTTCCTTGTGTGATCTTCCTAACAGACATACTCCAATTCAGGGCTGGGCCAAATAATGATTACTTTGATTAATTATAAATTATTTATGTTATGCCATCTCCTTTACATAATCATATAATTATATGGTATTATATTACATTAAATTATGATTACATTACATTATGATGGGGGGTGTTAATTAATCATAATCATTGGTTGATTGGCTGCAGGTGACCACCAAATCCAGAACTCTAGCTGGCTGATCATTGTCTATGGTTGAGACCATTTTCCCCATTAAATGGAATACCTCTGTGAATGAAAATCAGCTAGTGACTCAGTGTAAAAATCCATATAAGTACTCAACACTATGTGGAACTACAGAACAGGGAATCATGTTGGAAACCTCACCAACACTCCAGGAAAAGTGAATTTATGATTCCCTGCATTAGCGGAGTTTGGAATCGTTCATGTCCCACATTCAGGCTTTTTCCAAAATTTCTTACCTTTCTGGTGCCAAATTCCTGTGGTCTGTTCAGAGGTTTGGGTTGTTGTTAAAGTTAGTTTTAGTTACAGATTGTATTCTGATAGTAGTTATTGGTTACAGTTATTTTTTGTATGGTTTTTATATACAAGAATGTGGTGGTTTTTCAAATATTCAAAACAACCTTTGATTACTCCACATGGCAAGGAATTTTCACACCCACAGGTGTCCATAATATCCATGTTTCTGCAACAGGTTTTTCAGAATAATGTAAGACAAGGAAAACTAAAGTTGCATTATTTATTCTATACTATTTGCCTTTAGCATAGTAATTACTCTAGTCAGTCTATTAACTTTAGTCTAGTAATCACCACATACACACCCTTTTTAAGATGGAGGGGATAGATTCATCAAAGGCTCAATCTCATCTTTTTTTTACACACACACATGCATGCATATATTACTTAAATTACTGAACATTTCTGATATTGTAGTTTCACTGTAGCTGTAGCCACAGTGAATGTACCTGGATCAAGGACCAGAAGCCACATAGAGCCTCATTCTTTCAAGAGTTTTCCTGAACTTGAGATATAGCCTTGTCTACATCATACTCACATAACTCAACACCAAAAAAGATTGGATACCAGCATAGTGCGTAGTGGCAGGAGTGTGCGCATGGGTGTATGGGCAAGGGCGAGTCATGCTAGCAGTGCAGGTGGGAGTGAATGTAATTTTGTAGTCTGTGCTAATGTCTATACACTTGTAGAGTGTTGCAAAGGTTGTGTTGAAGTGTGAGGTTAAGTCAAAAGCTGTGATATCCCAGAAAGGGCACAAATGCACCTTGAGTCAACCCCAGCATAAATTAACACAGTATTTTACAATGTGGAACAGTGGTGAAAAGTACTATGAAAACCATGCTGTTTTGACTTGCATTGTAGCTGGGTGCCCTCTTTTACTGGTTATGATGTAGATGAGGCAGAGTTACTGGCAACTTGTTGCACTTGACGGTGTCATAGGCTTACATAATGGAATTGACTTTGAACCTGCACACTCACGCCAAGCAGCTGTATCATATATCAGTGCTCACAAGAGCTCAAGTTAGATTGTGCAATGACCATTCGCAAGATTCCCCCTCACTCTATAATGGTATCCAGGATGAATCAACTCATGTGCTTGTGCTCAATCCATGGTTATTTCCCTCAAATTTATAGAACAACTGGCTCAATGCTGTGTTCTGAAAATGAGAGATCAACTTGTGGGTTTTATGACAATTTGTAAGCAATTATCTGACAACATTTCACCCTCATTTACAGACATACATAAGTTGCACACAAGTCACATGTCATACAGGCACCTCATAGACATGGGTGCAGGACCAAGTGTTGAAGACAGGGGCACCATCATGTTCATCCTGTTCCCAGTGGTGGGGGCCCAGACCAGTGAATGCTGTGCTGGAGAGTCCATACATAGGCCAAAGCTAGTGTGTCAGCAAAGACTAGAAAAAAATACACTACTCACCAGCACTCACCAAGCACTCACAACTCCACATGTGGTTGAGTCACACACCACACAGTCAGCTGAGCAGTGGTGTGAGAAAGAGAAAGAGAATGGTGCAAGATCAGACTGTTCTGGGTGGTGGGTACCATATGACACAGTGAGGTGTGACATTTCCTTGGGAAGTCACACCTGACTACATCACATACACACCCCACTACTCAATGGTAAGATGGGAAAGCCACTACCTGGAATGACAACCCACAATGTGAACAGATGGTGATTAGTAGAAATAATATTGTAATGACAGGCACATACCACCTTGCACAACATCGATAGTCCTACATTACTATCTGCAAGGGGAGGCACACTATCACCTCACAACATGAATGAGTCTGTGAGAATAGCATAAATGCAATATTTACCTTACACTTTTCAGGGTGGTTCCAAGCCCCCCAATACTCTGTTGATGTAGTCAAACAGAGCATCCAACGCACTGACCATTGACACAGTCAAACAGCTGGCACAGGAAGGTGGGTGTTAGTGATAAGGGAGGTGTTAGTGATAAGGGAGGTGTTAGCAATAAGGGAGCTGACTCAAGCTGAGTCACATGACTTACTTGGCTATTTAGGACGGATCCTATATTTATTCTTCATTTTGGCTTAGGGATGAGGTGAGTAGGTTTTTAAACTTCAATGGGTGAAATACATATGTATGGTCAAATATTTTGCCTGCATGTGAGGCAGCACCCACAGTCAAAGGTGGGTCTTATGGTTTGGTTGGGAACCCCTGCACGGTCACGTAGTGGCCATGAAGACTTGTGGGGTGGGATCAAGCCACAGGAAGGGAGGTGGGGGGTTGCCATGAGTTCAGTAGCATTCTGATTTGTAGGCTGCAGCATTGACTTAGTACATTGGCAGATATTCATATGGTACCCTTGCTCACCTTTCACACTTGCTGATTCAAGCTGTACCTGCATCACAAGCCAAGCTGCGTGCATGGACCATGTGGTCTGTTTTTGGGTCCTTTCTTTTCTGACTCTGCTCCATTCTGGACACCTGACAATATCTGATTGTTCAATCCTTCGTCCAAGTTGATGAACAACAGCAGAAGCCTTTTGGACAAAACTTCCTCATACTTCCTCTTTTAGTTAGGCAAGACCTAGCTCAACCTTGGCCTATAATCATTAGTAAACTACCAACCAGAGTCACTTTTTACTTCAACTGCAGGCATCTTGAGCCTCTCTTTTCCCTATCTCCTGACCTGCAAGTTATCCATTGGTCATGGTCCCAGTCCTTGTGACACCTCAGCCAATATATTGGACAAGTCAGGATTTGGCCTTGGATCCCAACACCTTTCAATGAATGTTTATAATTGGTTTTTGACATCCTCTTGAGTTAAGCTCAAGTTAAAATTCCCTCATATCATACTTCATCTCTTCAGCCACTTTTCCTCTTACTCACAGGACTAGTCACTTCAATGAAACCCTTGCATTCATCTTCTTCTTGACTCTACCCTTCCTTGGATGCTCAATGATTTCCAATCATTCAATCCATTGTCAAACTCTTCAGACAACATCACAAGCCTTTGGATGATACTTTGTCACTCTTTTTACTTCATATAGGCAAGACTTAGCTTGACCTTGACCTACAATTGTTGGTAAGTCAACAACCAGAGTCATTCCACTTCAACTGCAGGCACTTTGAGCCTCTCTCTGACCTTTGGGTAACCCATTGGTCATGGTCCCTGCCCCTTTGGCACACCAGCTGATATATTGGACATGTTTGAATCTGACTTTGGATCCTTGACACCAATGAACCTCTATCAAAGGGTTCTTGACAGTTCCATGACACATCCTTGCTACCAAAGGACCTATCTCAGCTGATGAAAATGATATTACCACTTGATCATATTCAGTCAGGTAGCAAAGGGAAATGGATCCTTGACAAAAGTTGACATGGAGATGGCTGGTGGATCCCTGAGATAGAATTCTGACACACAAATAGGCATGTTGATGGATGTGCTTGAGGAAAAGGAGAGGAGAGGTTCCTATGAAAGCTGCTTGTAGTTGAGGTTTTGGACACTTCCCTCCCTGAGTTGACCTAGGGAATACACACATACCACCTTTTAATTCTAAAAACTATATCTTCATATTTCTCATTTTCAGAAAAACTACACAATTAGGAACAATACCTTCACTACCTTGTACCACAAACATACCTTGCCACCTCTTGGAGAACTATATTCATAATAAATCACTAAGTCACACATTATCATCCTTTCCATTCCTTATCATCTTTAAAAATCTATCAAACCTCTTCTTTACACCTATCCATTCCCGGCACAAACAGAGTACTAATCTGCCTATTCAACACATGCATGATTCACATTGTTGTTGTTCACATGATGAATGTGTTCATGTGGTTCAAATGTTTGCTTTCAATTGATTGGTAGAGTGGTGCACAGTTTCAGTTGAGTACTCCAATATATTGGATTATGACAGTACAGGCATACCTGCAGGTATCTATGAAAAATGGAGAGTAAAGATATAGTTTTTGGTGACTCAAATACTTGCAGATACTGTACTTGTGAGGATGCATGCTCAGTTCAACAGCACTGGTATATTGGAGCATAAAGCAAAGATGGACTCACTGCATATGAAGCTCATTGAAGCCGGGAATCCTATTCCTGATTCCTTATATCTCAACTTCTTTATCAATATGTTGCCTGAGGAGCAAAGATGGACTCACTGCATATGAAGCTCATTGAAGCCGGGAATCCTATTCCTGACTCCTTATATCTCAACTTCTTTATCAATATGTTGCCTGAGGAGTATGATGCCCTGGTTAATACAGTCAACTATAATCTGTATACTGTCGAAGAAGTTGTCAGCAATATACTTCAGATGGAGATAAAAAGGTCTTTGTGTATTGAAAATGGAGGCACAGCATTTGCTACTTCAAAGAAAGGGCATATGAACAAAGCTCAATGCACTGTGCCAGGCACAGAGGAAAAATCTGAGAGGAGGAGCAAGCAACGCTCTGGTGGATGTTTTAATTGTGGAGAGAGCAACCATTGGGCCAGGAATTGCCCTAAAAAGAAGAAGAATGTTAGTGCTCAACAAGATACGAAGAAAACAAAGATAAACTCAGACTGTGATAACAATGAGTCTTCAAGTAAAGGACCTACTGTTAGAGGATTATTCTCAGTGGTGGAAACTTCTATGTTCACAAGTGAGAATCCTATTACTTGATGCTGTTACCTTGACACAGGTGCATCTGGGCACTTCAAGCCAAACATTGACAATATTCACGACTTCGTTGACAACTCCGAGGACGATTAGGATGGCAAGTGGAGACAAAGTTCAATCTAAAGGCTTAGGAAATATGAAAATAAAAGTTAGGACCGGTGGATCCGAGTTTACCAGAGAAATTCCTCATGTTCAATGGGTACTGGACATTTATACTTGTCTTCTATCTCTGGGACAACTTATCAAAGATGGATTTTGTGTCAATCTTCATGGATCGGGATACTCCATCACAGAGCCTAAAAACCATCACATCACTTGCACAAATGAAGTCGGAAATATCTACTCTATGCCCCTTACCATCTTCCAATCTGACACTACCATGAGCATCAGATTAAAGCCATCTTCCAAGGAGCTACAAGAATGACTCACCAAGATGCAAGTGGCTATGGGAGCTAAACCTACATGTGATGTCATGAGAGGGCATCAACAATTGGGTCATCTGAATGTCGCTGCTGTCCATGACCCAGCTTACCACCACACCACTGGAATGGACTTTGATGAGAACACTGTAATCGACGCCATTGCATGGTGTGCATCAAAGGAAAACAACATAAAATGCCATTCAAAACCAGAAGAACTTGAGCTACTCACCCCAGTGAATTAATCCATATGGACTTGGCTGGACCTATGGAAACTATTAGCTTGAATGGCAAGAGGTATTTCCTGATCTTAATTGATGATTACTCTCAAGGTGTTTGGATTGAAACAGTTGCATTGAAGACCAAAGTTACTGCAAAAGTTATGGAGTTCATCCAAAAGTTCGAGATGGGCTATGATGTAAAGGTTCAAGGTGCTATGGCAGATAACGGACGGGAATTCAACAACACCAAACTGAAAAGTTATTTCAAAGCTCGTGGTATAATATTTTATTCCTCTGCACCCTATACTCACGAACAAAATGGTGTTGCAGAAAGAGGGATAAGAACAAATGTCGAAGGTGCCTGCACCATGCTGTTCGCATCTAAATTGCCTAAAAATATATGGTCAGTTGCAGTCAAAACCATGGCTTACTTATGCAATAGATCACCTGTTTGTGCCAATAATGGCATGACTCCTATCAAGAGATCAACAGGAAAAAAACCTGATCTAGCCCATTTGTGAGTATTTGGAAGTCCTGTCAGTGTTGCTGTTCCTAAAGAGAAGAGGAAAAAGTGGGATGTACGATCTAAAATGGGATATATGGTTGGATACAAACCTTACACATTTGGATACTTGGTTTGGTACCCAGGCACAAGATGTATTGAAAAGGTTCACAATGTCATATTTCATGAGGATGCGATAGCACCAGCAATTCCGAAGCTTTACAGTGATGACAAGCTAGAGGATGTGAGTAGAAGAGGATCTAACGAACCTGCCAAACCACCCCAACCCTGTTTAACAATTTGTATCCCTCCTCGACACCCTCTACCTGCATTAGAGCCTATCAGTGTTCCAAATCAGGAGGAGCCACCCCCACCACTTCTTGATACAAAACTTGTATCTGAAATTTCTGATTATCCTTGAGGCATAACAAGATCAGGAAGACATTGCAGAGAGGGCCAAGCACAAGCACAACTTACCATTGATAATGATGAATTTGTTCTATCTGCTATTGCTGGAGGCCCCGCTACTATTCAAGATGCATTGAATCTTCCTGGAAAAGAGGGGGAAGCTTGGGAGCAGGCACGTCAGGCAGAATGGCGGAACATGGTGGATCATGGAGTGTTTGGCACACCTGCAGAACCACTGCTAGGGACTAAGGTGTTGAAAATGGGAACTACAGTATGCACTTCTCATCGGGATGGAAAAGTAGTTAAGTGAAAAGTGTGTATCATTGCTAAGGGTTTTAGTCAGATACCGGGACTCCATTTCAACAAAACATATGCACCTGTTATGCATTGGGATAGCTTCCGGATTATCTTGCCCATTGGCGCAATAACTGGACAAAAGATCAGACAATTCAATGTCAAATCAGCATACCTGCATGGTAATATGAACGAGAAAGTATGGGTTCAGCAACCTGAAGGATTTGAAGTGCTGGGAAAGGAAAGTTTGGCCTTACCACTTTGAAAAGTGTTATATGGCACTAAGCAGGGAGGGAATGAGTGGAGGAAAACATTATTGGAGTTCATGAGCTCACCAGGGTGAACATGCTCAAGTTATGATGCTGCTGTATTCTTCAGGATGTGGAACGATGGCACGTGGGCCATCATAGGCTTCTGGGTAGATGACAGAACCTCCTTAGGCACAGAGAGTTGCCTTCTAGAGCTTGACGAAGCAATTAGGGACCGTTTCGGTATTTCAAGTGAGGGAGATGCTCATTGGATACTGAGAACGAGTATCACTCAAGATGCTAAGTCCCATTCAGTATCCATTTCACAAAAGGAGTATATTGAGAACTCAGCCATAAAGTTTAACGTGCATAACACAGGACCTATAAAATTCCCTATCTTGCTCAGAATTGACTTCTCCTCTATGATGCATCCTGAAACTGATGAAGAAAAGTCAGAGGTCGAAAACTTGCCATACCGTGAGTTGATAGGAACATTGATGTTCGCAGCCACTGTTTCTCAGCCAGACATCGCATACTCAGTCAACAAACTAGCACAGTATTCGACGAATCCGAGCCCAGTGCATTGGAATTTAGCCAAACGTGTGTTGCAATATCTATACACCACACAGTATTACAATCTTCATCTTGGGGGCGAAAATCTTAGCTTACAAGCTTATTCTGATGCTGATTTTGCCGGGGATTCCGACAATAGATGTTCCACTGGCAGTTATGCAATATTTTTAGGTGAGGGGGCTATATCTTGGTCCGCAAAGAAGCAGAGCATGGTAGCACTATCTGAAGTAGCATGTGGGATCCTGTGGACGCGTCAGTTCCTCAAAGAACTTGACATTATAGCTGAAGGACCTACCACAATATTCGAAGACAATCAAGGTACAATTGCCTTCACGTCAAACCAAAAAGCTCTTCATTATATGAAACATATCACCATTAAGTATCATTTTATCAAAAGGCTGATCAAAGAACATACCGTTTGTCTCCAATATCTACCAACTATGGAGATGGTTGCAGACATATTCACCAAACCTCTGTTGCCGATGGTCCACAAATATCACGCAAAAAAGCTAGGAGTAATGGCTCCCAAGCTTGAGGAGGAGTGATGAGATATGGTGCGAGCTTGGTACGCACCAAAGAATAGATGCCAAACTCGTGGCTGAACGAATCTAGTAGCCGCTAGCTCATTTTCTCAATTTATTGACATTTCTTGTAATTGAAAAACACCCCTTTTTACTGTAGTACTTATAGTTGTATAGTAGCTACTAGTACTCCCAGTGTTGCGTATTTCCACTGGGAGTGAGTTATTTCTTCGACCATTCTTGAAGTCTATTATGTAACATGTAGTTATAGTTCACATTTGTTATCAGGTATTGTGAATGTATAGTGTTGCGTATTTCCACTGGGATTCACATTTGTTATCAGGAGTTAGGTGAAACTGATGTATTGTATAGATGGACTTTAGTTTGTTTGTTTGTTTCGTGTAACACATACCTCCCAAACTTTGATCTCACCTTGTCTTGACTTCATTAAACTTTATTCTACTGCACAGTGTACGGGCAGAAACCTTCGAATCGTGTTTTTCTCTTTTTTTTCCACTGGAACCCCGTGAAGGTCGGAATGGGCGTTAGTCTCTAAGCAAACCAGAATACAGCCTGAGGGATGTCATCTTTCTCATCCGCATTCACGCAACAAAGCATACAAGCCGCTCATAGACCCCATCTTCAAACTTCATCTTCCCATATACATGGTTTCTAACCTCGGGCCGCTGCAATGACGCAGGTTTCAGGAACAAGCTACCCGGCATGGATACACGAAATGTCTATCGTGGGGGATTCCGCGATCTTGGGGCTGATCTAGTTCTTTGGTTTGGTACTGGAGGACAATCCGGTCCAATTTCAGCGAACTCGACCATAGTCATTTGAGAAGACGGGGACAGCGAAGTGAATTTTGAACCACAAACGAGCCCCCGTCAGCTTGTATTACTTGGCTTTTGGGAATGCTGATTATGAGATGTCAGCATTGGATACAGTCAAGAACTGAGCTCAACGGTTGTCACTCGGGCTCGACTTTGAAGATGTGAGCGACCTATCGGGAATTGTATAGACATTGGATCATCGGCTGCGCAGCCGCTATCTGCAATGTCATTCGGACAGCCACTTCGCTGCATTGAAAACACAACCCACGACTTGAGTTGAAACGCCTAGATCCAAGACTTTTAGAAACGAAGGTGGGTTATCAGGCTTACTGTGACGAGATTCCGTTAGACTGCTCAGTCTCTAGAAGGCAATAGTCATGAGAATGCACACGTCATCCAATCTCTAATCCCAGAACCATATGGACGATATTGGGCTTCTGGACCGACGGTGAGGGGATTGGGAAAGCCTGAAGTCCACCCGTTTCATCTCAGTGAAAAAAAATCGACGAGTGAGCCAATGGCAAAAATGGCTTTCTTACTTCATGTCACATAGATGTTGACAAGCGAGCCAGCAGCATACCCTGAAGAAATGATGAAGTATCAACAACGAATATATGGATGAACATGGACTCGCTTTTCTCACAGGACAGGCTGGAATTCAGACACGTGAGGCGACACGCAGCGCCTAGATTGTAGATGGCGTGCTGAAATCGAATGCGCAGTCTGGGCATGATTGCAGGCTGTTGTTTATCTTGAGGTCTGAGCTCGAGCCTGAGATGATATTTCGTCGTCGAGATTCAATGGTTCCCCATTGGTATAGCAAAGAGTTGGCATAGAACGCACAGGTGGCTGAGCTGGAATGGCTTCGTACCAGGAGATTGGATGACGACCTGTCCTGCAGAAATCTCCCAGATGGCTCCAAGCAAGATAATGTAACACCCCCTCAGCTTGCACGATGCCAAGAATAACGTAAGTAGTAGGCACAATGCCTAGAGTAAAAATCACGAGAAAGAGAGAAAGGCCACAGTTGGCACTGACCATAAAGTGATAAAGTTTAACCTCGGCGTCCTTCCTTCAAACCCGATGGAGAATTGAGAAGCAAAGCGCCACCGCCTTTCCAAAGTCGATCGAGAGATCAAGATCTAAGCCAGGCACATTCGAGCGCAGTCAAAAGTTCCATTCCTGGAATGTGAAGGAGAGATTTATTCATTTTCAAAACAGCATGGCACTGTCAAGTCGGACGTGACTGCGTTCATCCTAGAATGTGGCAGTATAGTAACGCATCATTATATGCAACCTTCCTTTACCTACGAATTCTTCCGAAATTCTTGATCCACATGACGATATTGTATGATGTGGGAAGTATGCCGGGGATACTCAGTCCCCACTTGGTACCACTTAATTAACGACGTTGTTAGTCGATTTCGAAGTTGAGCCGCCGAATCGGGTTTTGTACTTGGTGCGTTTGGATCGCGACAGTGCCAAGGTAGCAAGCAGAGAATTCGAACCAGAAACGAAGCTTGGTAGGCCGTGAAATCTCGGATCCTGCGTTGCGAGATGACGTGTACCACGGGATCGAATTTTTCAACTCCAGGTTTCGATTTAGGCGAAGTAGCCCCACTGATCTATGCGGATACGCTATGAAAATCGAAGCATGGGAAATCCCCCTATCGCCGAAATAATCACCTCTGAGCCTGCATCTTGGATCTGCAGGCTCGAATCGGACATGCAGATCGTGTTCGCCGAGGTTGGTGCGATTTGAAAAGTGGAGACACGGAGGATTGAGAACTTTAATTAAGACCTCGGATCATTATCAAGGAAAAACCTTATCATCTCATGTGCTACTTTCGGGGAGGTGTATTGGATGGTTGACGTGAAGAGTCGAAAGTGGAAGGGAGGGAAGGGGAGTTGACTTTGAAGTAAGGATCAAACATACCATTTTCGATTCTATAGGATGATGGATGGATGTTGCGTTCCAATTCCACATCAGGCCTAGGGTGCAGAGGGGTAGGAGTGGCAACATGATGAGGTGGGGGATGGGCCTCAGCCACACACCGCCCTAAGAGGATATATTAATCACCCTTGGGCACTTCGTCTTTTTCTGGCGATGTAGGGGTGAGAAAAAAAGAGATCAGACCGGGTACCATGAGTGATTCCACTCGTGCGCGGGAAATTAGAAAGCAAATCGGGCGATGTCGGGTCGTTGACATGGGAGAGGAAAGGAAATGAAATGAAACGTGACTGACTGTGACTGCCAAGATGACGCATGCGCAGTGAGTGAATGTGAGCGGTCGACGTCCTCGTTGTAGATTATGTGCGCCGTGTGCTTGCGTAGACTGTGACTGCGGGGCTACCATGAAAAATCCGGACAGCATCACAGACTGGACGACCTCGCTTCGTGGAAAAAAATCGGGCTGTAGGATTCAGAGGGTGAACCTCTAAGCCGTAGGCGGGGTGTCAACGTTGCGCTTCTGCTTCCGCGTCGAAGGTGGGAAAGAACCCTGGCAGCGTTTAATGCGGCGAAACACCCAGCCCCGGAAGTGAGATGGTGCCTGGATTTTTTTTCTCTGCATTCTGCATAGCGAGGACGGACGTTACCCTCAATCGTGAATTTCGTGCTGGTTGTGCGGGAGTGTTTGCGGGTTATGGTAACGCGTTTCATCGTCTAGGACGTATCTTGATTCAGAATGGTGCTCTGTATTTGTACAATCCACCATGACGCGTGTGCGTACCCTATCGAACCCCTTGAAGGAGACTCACCCAGGTCCGACTACTTCGCAGTGATTCACGAAAGCATGAAGCAATCGACTAACTAAAAACAGCCGACCCCAACTTGAACTAAAACACACTCACAGCTCACCATTCCCAATTCCCAAACCATCCTCGTGTAACCGCCGCTTGGCGCCACTGTAAAAAACCCGAGGCAGACCGAGGGGGGGTGGGCTCGGAGGATTAAGAACGTGCCATCAAAGACCCCGGATCAATGTCAGGAAAAAAACAAAAACAAAAAAAAAGGCTATCACGTCACGATCGCGGTCTGGTTCTAGCCTGAGTCCTCTTTCGGGGATATGACTGAGTTACTCGAATTGGAAGGCGCACGGAACTGCCAGTGAATGACCGGCGAGCCTGAGGGACGTACCAGAAAACCACTAGCACCGCACAGCGTGACGCGACTCGAATATCACACACAGGGCGATCTCAGAACTCCCGATCGCATCGCGCATCGTACCCAGGATGAGCAAACACGAGGGAGTGTGGTGGAAATACTCACTAGTCAAGATGGGACTCGATGAGCCTTAGCTTCGACACTCCAGGCTGGTGGTAACACCCCCACAAAAGGAAATATCACCTCGCGCATCTCAATCCCATCCCAGCTAGCGCTCCAGTCCTCCGGGGCCAAAATTCCGGTCGTTCAGGCTGGTAACAACCCCACAAAAGGACATATCACCTCGCGCAAAGCATCTCTCTCAACCCCATCTCAGCCTAGTAGCGCTCCCAGTCCTCCGGGGCCATTGAACATTCAGGTCGTTTCCAGGGGTGCGAAAAAAAAAAAAAAAGAGGGATAGGTACCACCCTCCCGGCAGCCCCGTCGTGGTCTTTGCGATTCGGGCGATGTCGGGTTGGTGACATGAGAAGTTTTGGTCCGGAGTTTGAAATGAGCATGACAGCGGTGGAGTACGTGGTTGTGTGATTTGATACGGGGGTGGAGTGAATTGAAAATGAGATGAGATGAGGTTTGGCACGACGTAGTGGTTATTGGTGCCGTGGGGTGCGTGAGGGAGGGAGGGAGGGACGGGGACTCGGATGCTGCGGTGGGCATGGGGATGTTGGGTTGTGGGCTGTGGGCTGTGGGTGTGACTAGACGGGTGTGTTGGGCGCTGTTAGATGATTGGATAGTTGTGCGAGAGCTTTTCAAATGACGAAGCCCCTCGTCACGTTCTTCACACGCGTCGCGTGGGCGGGCTTTCCGAGTCGGATTTACGGGTTCGTAGCGTAATTCGATTCGAAATTCATGAAAAGAAAAAAAAAAAAAAGACCCCAATTTTTTGTGCGGTAGAAGGGAGTGGCTCAAACTTCGGAATCGTCAGTCATCGTGTCGGGAAGGGGTGAGGTGAGGTGAGGTGAGGTGAGGTAGGGAGGGGTGGTGTCCGAGGCTGGATCATGATTTCCGAGATTGAAGACGACAGCGCAGCCGGCCAATTGAATCGTGATTTTCCAGTCCTGGTACTGGCAAGTAGGTGCCGGAGTCAAGGTCGAGGGGACCGTGACGCTCCATGCCAAGTTCAAATCTATACCGACGAGAAATAGCACGGGAGAGGTGTGATTGTCGAATATGTATGCGTGCGTGCGTGCGCGCGTGCGTGCGTGCGTGTGTGTGTGGAGGAGAGGAGTGATGTTCTGACACGCGCCTGCGACGATATCAGCCTGAGCGCAGGAGAGAGAGTCTGACTCAGCACCCCGATTGATCACTGGGCAGGTGCGTGGTGCACATCAACGCCGACCCACCCATCAGCCCGAGCCAACTCTCAACCTCGAAAAATCCGAACCCACCCACCCACATGCGATTCTCGGACTCCTTTCTCCTCAGGCGTTTCCTCAGGCTTCTCCCAGTACATTTAAGTCAAGTCGCTCCCAGTGCATTCGAGTCAAGTCGCTCCCTCGTGCATTCAAGTCAAGTCGCTCCCTCGGCGTGCTCGTGCTGCGGGGCGCTTCTGACGATTCTACGTATGTACTCCTGTTAGGTAGCTCGTTGATGTTCGAGTTCATGATGGCTGGCGATCGGATGATGGTGTGATGGTGTGGTGATGATACCTAAGACTGAGATCTAGACGACCTCGGCGTTCTCGGCTCGGGGCTTTGCGCGATATTCGTATCGTAGGGCGGTGGGGTGGGGTGTCTGCACGTATGAAGAGCCTGGAGGAGTTGTCTTGTCGGGATTGGAATCGTGGTTGGGTTGGGGTAGTGCACTGGTTCAAGTTTGCCTGCCGAGCTGTGGTATTGGGGGTTGAGAGGTTTTTTTTGTTTTTTTTGTTTTTTTTTTGTTTTTTATTTTGTTTTAATTTTTTTTTTAATTTTTTTTTATATCTATTGTTATTCGTTATCCGGTGCCAGTGGAACGGGGTGATGCGTATGGTGCGGGGTTTGGCGTTTGGAGGTTGGGGGTGGGTTGGGTTGGGGATGGCGTGTGTGTACGAGTGGGAGTGGGAGTGGGAGGGTGGGATGTCGGGTTTGGATGGATGGATGTGTGTGCGGCGGTTGTTGTGGGGGTTTTGGTGAGCCTGAGGATGGGGGGGGGGGTGATTGTTGGGGGAGGGCGCTGGATAGTGTGATGAGGTGGGTGGGTGTGGATTCTGTAGTGTGCGTGAGTTGACTTTCCCTCCTCTCCAAAAAAGAGGGAAAGAAAAAGAAAAGAAAAAGAAAAAGAAAAGAAAGAAAGAAAGAAAGAAGAAGAAAAAAAACAATCCCGCTCACAATTTCCTCCGTTACGACGGTAAGACACGGGCGATATCTTCCCGCCTCACCTCACCTCATCTCACTTCATCCTCGGGGGAGAAATCGACATCGCCACCGCCGCCATCGCCACCGCCGCCATCGCCACCGTCGCCATCGCCACCGCCACCATCGCCACCGCCACCATCACCCCACCATCACCTCACCTCACCGCACCATCACCTCACAACCCGCCGCACCGTCCGCCCGCCGGCCCAACCCACCCATACACACGCACCATTCACCAATAAACATAAAACACGTCACACCGCCCGCCCCACCATCCTCAGCGCCCCGAATTAATTCGAAACATTTAAATTTCATATTCGTGACGTACTACCTTTTGCAGACGCCGCGGGGTCACGGTGCGCTCGCGACAGCCGCACGCCAAGACGCTAATTAGGAGCGGGAATTCGGGAATTTCAAGTTTGTGCGAACGCACGCACGCACGCACGTTCAGGGGTGATTTGAGTGTGAGTGGGTGGGTCCTCAGGCTCGTGTGTGGCTGGGAACGCGTCACGTCATGGAGATTACGGCGTTGTCATATGAGTAAGTATTTGGATCGTGAGCGGAGGGGTGGATAGACGCGGGTGTCGGTGCTGCTGCTGTCTGGTATTTGGTATTTGGGATGTCGTATCTGGGCTGGTGCATCAGTGTCATGGGATCGGTGGATCAGGGTATCAGTGGATCAGTGTATCAGGGTAGTTGAGTGTATCAGGGTAGTTGAGTGTATCAGGGTAGTTGAGTGTATCGGGGTAGTTGAGTGTATCAGGGTAGTTGCGAAAGTGTATCAGGGTAGTTGAGTGTATCAGGGTAGTTGAGTTGGAGGGGTTGGGAGGATCAGTGGGGAGTTGCGGGGTGGTGTGGTGTGATGCGGTGCGGTGCGGTGCGGAGATGAGAGCGGCCTACCTACCCTACTCCCAAGCCCCTACTCCCCTGCCCTCCGGGAACCTGCCACTCGAGCGTGAATGAGAGTTTGGCAGTGTGCGCAGACACGACGACGGCGTTCAGCCACGGCGGTTAAAGAAGCAGGGTCGCAGGGTCGATTGGCAGTGGCAGCTGATACATGGGTAGATACGTAGACGCCGCGGGTAAGTACGAGTG
The DNA here is from genome assembly GCA_015039355.1 of Ramaria rubella. Classification (NCBI taxonomy): domain Eukaryota; kingdom Fungi; phylum Basidiomycota; class Agaricomycetes; order Gomphales; family Gomphaceae; genus Ramaria; species Ramaria rubella. The sequence goes on along the minus strand of MU134381.1, from coordinate 116,978 downwards.
TCTGAATCTGCAGGCGTCTGCATCACGGCGGTGTGTTGCTGCTAAGCCTTTTGTGGCGTGAGCGTTTTGCGAGAGAGAGGTCTGGGCGTGGTGTACGATATGATTTTCTTGTTTCGTGGGATGACGTCGCGCGGTGGAATATGTGGCTGCGGGGGATGGGTTGTGCCGGGCGTGGGGACGTGCGCGTGCTTCTGAAGGTAAAATACAGGGGGGAGGGGAAGCGGGGAAGGGCCGTGTGCATCGAGGGCCGTGTGCATCGAGGGCCGTGTGCATCGTGAGGCTTTGGCTGCTTTGGCTGCTTTGGCTGGATTGGGATCACTTCTTCTGAGATGATGCAATGGGTGATTGACGCTATGACGCGTGGCGGCAGCCGATGGCGGGGTTCGAAATAGGAGCTGCTGCGGAGATCGGAGATTTGTCGAAGGGTAGCTCTTCGCGTACGCTTCGCAGGGCGTACGCTTCGCAGGATGCAGTGAGCCACTCGTCCTGGCCTCTCGGAGATTTGTCGAAGGGTAGCTCTTCGATTTGTCGAAGGGTAGCTCTTCGATTTGTCGAAGGGTAGCTCTTCGATTTGTCGAAGGGTAGCTCTTCGCGTACGAGCCTGCTTCTCGCGCCGTTCCCAGGCATTCCCAGGCATTCCCAGGCAACCTCGCATCTCTGCCGCATCTGGGCTGCCCAGTGCGCGCACCAGGCCCTGCGCAATCCCGCGCCCATATCCGGCCACTTGTTCGCAGCCCTGTTGGCGTATGTAGGTGCATCGCGGGCCCAAGCCGAGTCGGCGTCTCCGCAGCGGGCTCCCTCTCCGCTCCCTCTCTCCCAGCATGGGCCGCAGAAAGATTGAGATACAGCCCATCACCGTACGTCTGCGCCCCCTCCGTCGCCTCCCCGCTCACCCTCTCCTCTCCAGCACGAGCGGAATCGGAGCGTCACCTTTCTCAAGGTGAGCCCTGCTGGGCGCGGTATTTTTAACCTTGGCTTGGCATCCTGCGTCCTAGCATAAATTTCCTGTATTTATATCCTCCCCTCTCTAGCGAAAGAATGGGCTCTTCAAGAAAGCCTACGAGCTCGGCGTGCTCTGCTCCGTCGACGTCACCGTCATCATCTTCGGTAAGCTCCCCTTTTTCCTGCTTTTTCCCGCTTTTTTGCCAAAACGCCCCCCGCAGAGAAAGCAGGCTCTCACAGCGAGAAGCTCTACGAGTACTGCTCCACCACCGACAGCGACGTCCAGGTCTCAAAACGCCTCGAGGTGCGCCCTGCTTTTCTCTCTCCCCCCTCCCTCGTGTCCGCCGTCGCTGAGCGTGCGCTGCAGTGGGATGGAGACAGGGACACCCGCGGCCCTGCCGACTTTGGCGGCGAGAAGCTGCAGCACCCCGGTCTCCTAGTCCCATCTGCTGGACAGGACACATACGACGAGGACGACGGCGACGGCGACGGCGACGGCGACGGCGAC